>OY723254.1:1598076-1827444 GCA_963210315.1 Rhynchopus euleeides
TTTCCGTACCCTCCGGGTGGGAACAACACAACACAGGCCGGGTATATCACTGGATCTCAGACACAACCTGCATAGCGAAGTGAAGGGAGATCATCCCTGTGCTTCCTTCTACTTCTACTTCAATACCCCACTCTCCCCGCCCCTGGGTCAGGTGTTCAACACAGGGCTTGTGGGGAGGGGAAGGAAAAGGGTTGTGGAGGATGCGTGCACAACAGTTGAACGCTTGGTAAATTGCGATACTTCTATTCGATTACACTGAAGCTGCCCCCTCCCCTCCCCACCTGCAGCAAATGATCTTCGCCACCCCACCCCCCTCCCTCGGATTGTGAAGGGAGATCAGTATTGTGCTTCCTTCGACTTCTATGATTCACTACCCCCCCCCCCTCGGATTCAACTGAGTGGGTTTTGTGAGGTGGGTGGGTGGGTGGGTGGGTGGGTAGGCTTACTGACCACAGCAGGTCGGTGTACAAACGTACCGAGTTCTTTTTCATTCTGTGAACGTTTCCTCGCATCGATCGATACATACAAGTGGGGGGGGGGGGTTATCAAAAAACACGCACGGTGGGATCTTGTAAATTTTACATGTATAACTACAAGTATATACATGTATTATACATGTATAATACTTGCATGTCAACTATTATACATGTATAATACATGTAAATGCCTGAAATATACATGTAAAATACATGTATATCAAGTAAAAATACAAGTATAATACTTGCATGTCAACTATTATACTTGTATTTTTACTTGATATACATGTATTTTACATGTATATTTCAGGCATTTACATGTATTTTACATGTATAATACTTGTCATGCAAGTATTATACATGTAAAATACTTGCATGACAAGTAAAATACTTGCATGCAAGTAAAATACATGTATTTTACTTGCATGCAAGTATTTTACTTGTCATGCAAGTATTATACATGTATTTTACTTGTCATGCAAGTATTTTACATGTATAATACTTGCATGACAAGTATTATACATGTAAAATACATGTAAATGCCTGAAATATACATGTAAAATACATGTATATCAAGTAAAAATACAAGTACCGTAAACGGAAAAAGGGAAACAACATAACCCCCCCCCCCCTTCCTCCCCTCCCTTCCTCCCCCCTCCCCTCCCCTCCCCTCCCCTATTGATGTCCCCCCCCCCCCTCCCCCAGCGCTTTGCCGCTCGTGTGAGTACCGCCCTGACTGGGAGAAAGGGTAGGGCTGGTTGGGTTGGCGGAGTTGGGCGGATGGGCGAAACGGAAAAATCGACGAGGTCGCAGCGTCAGGGCGTTCTGGGCTGGCTGGTGGTGGTTGGGACAAGACCGACGAGATTAGAAGCGGCACTGGTAGACGGGTTTTGAGGCCCCCCGCCCCCAGGTTCCCCCTGCCCACCTGGACGGACCCAAGTGCCTCACACCGGATCTCTCCCCACCCGGTGGTCCACCTGACGGATACGCAAAAAAAAAAAAAAGGGTGGAACGTAAAAATGTTCCAAGTTCCCAAAAAAAGGCCAAACGTTCCATCTTTTTTACGGTCCACTATTTATTGGGACTGAATATGGAAAAGACAATGCGATTTTCGCCCGCGGGCTGGTGGGTTGCGGGGCGCGGACTGCGGCCACGCCGTAGACTCCCACACGTAGGCCTCCCGACCTCCCAGCTTTGGACCCTCCCTCCACCACCGCAACCAACGCCAGCAAGAGAAGCAAGGCATCCCTGCATGTGGAAAGGGCACGATCACCACCACTCACCTCGAGACTCACCCACCACCACACCTCGAGAAGACATTACATACAAGTTATACAGACAGAGTATCTAAAGGGACATCAAGAGAGGGAGGGTGACGGGTTTGCGGGACATTTAC
This sequence comes from Rhynchopus euleeides, assembly GCA_963210315.1. Classification (NCBI taxonomy): domain Eukaryota; phylum Euglenozoa; class Diplonemea; order Diplonemida; family Diplonemidae; genus Rhynchopus; species Rhynchopus euleeides. Next base: position 1,599,949 of record OY723254.1, read on the forward strand.
AGGGGCATAAACAGAGAGAGGGGATGTGGCACAGTGCTCAGCACTCAGCACTGAAGTCGAGTGACGACAGGATCCTCTCCATCTCTGCCAATTCTGCGGGGGTCGTCAGCGCTGCGTCCGGGTGCACCTCGGTTGGAGGGTCGTAGTCAGCAACAGCATCATCGGTACTTGCTGCGAGCGTTCCGGGGTCGGCGATGATGCCAGCGCGGACGAACGTTTTCACGACGGAGCTCGGCTTCACCTTGCTGAACCCACGGCACAGCCAGGCGAGATGGCGGTCGCGCATGTCCGCGGCGGTCACCTTCGTCGTCCTGGCCAGGTCAGCCATCAACTCCTGGTCGTCGAGCTCAGGGTTCTGGGCGACGAACGACACGAAATGCAGGTTCTCCGCGTCGAACACGATCAGCGGCCCGGAACGGATCTCCGTGAGGGTCGCGGCCCACTGCACCTCGGACAGGGTGATCAGCCTCACACTGGTGTAGTACTCCCGGTTGAGTGCGCCCACAGCAGCCTGGGCGGCGGGGTATGGGAGGCGCTGTGCCTCGGTGAACTGCGCAGCGTCACCATTCGCAGAACGCAGTTCCTCCAGCACCTGCTGAACAGCATCCTGTGCGCCGGGAATGCCTTCCGTGTCAGTGGGGATCACCTTCTCGAGCAGGTTGAGAGCATCCTTGACCTTCGGGAGGTAGGCCTTCCGCACGCCGTAGCTGTTGAGACACAGCTCCACAGCACGCAGGGCGTACCACCCACTCGCGTTGTCCCCAGGGTGAACCCAGTCCGCACAACCCGGAGACACCACGATGCTTGCCCTTGTGCCGGCAAGGACTGCGTTGCGGAAGGCGGCTGTCTTCACGGACGAATCGTACACCATCACTTCATGCGACCCCATCCCTGCGAAGAGGAAAGGGGTGCCAGTTTTCGCAAGGGCACGGGTTTTCCTCTTCTCGTCACGCCGGAACAGCTTGGTGCAGACACCGGTGTACCACTTCGAGAACTTTTCGCGGAGGTATTTCTTGATGTAGGCATTGAAGCCCAGGTCCAGCGGCTGCAAGAAAGCAGTAAACCCCGGAGGAATATCGACAGTCACGATGCCGCTCTCTGCGAGTGCTGCAGCAACCTTCTCGGTCTGTTGGCCCGTGAACTTGTCGATGATCAACAAGGATTTCTGCTCCTCCCCGAGCCCCTTGGTCTCTTTGACACCCGTGAGGTATGGCACCAACACCTTCTCGATGTATTCGAGGGTGGTTGCTTCGGACGCCCAGTGTTTCGGATTGGCAGTCAAGTGCCAGGTTTCCCCGTACGTCTCCAGGTACTCCTCCTCGAAGCGTCCGTGTGAGCGGGAAGTTAGGCCACCGTATATCAGCTGGACAGGGAGGAGATCGCCGGTCGCACTGGCGCCGAATACACCCGTAATCGCCTTCTTTTCGTCGGACTTCGAGAGCGGCACGTATGACGCGCTCTTCTTGTCGAAGGTCTTTGTGGTACCTGGCAGGAGGGGAAGGGCAGTGTGGTCGACATTCACCACCAAATCATCTGGGATGTTGTGCTGTGCCCTCAGACGTTGCACCTCCCCCTCGAACTCAGCCTTGGCCCGTTCCAGCAAACCCGGACTGTGGCACACCGCCGTTGTCCGCATTCGCAAGGTCCATCCCTGCGCAGCGAGGTACTTCCGAGCCCATTCCGTGCCGAGAGCTGTCTCAGAATCAATCCTGCTTGGATCACTGCTGGCACTCACCAGGCCTCGCGCGGAGGCGGACACAGTCTCAGCTGAAACCTGCGTCCCGCACCGCCTCAGGGCGCGCAACAACTGCATCAGCCTGGTCTCCTCGCTGTCGGTGAGGATTGCGGGCCGGCCGCGCTTCTGCGGGGGGGGAAGCACCACCTCCTCTGTCACCTCACCGAGAAGAGCTGCGGCACGCTTCCGCTTGCCCAGCTCTTCCCGGTAGAGGGTCGCAAAACGGGAGGCGGAGCTCTTCGAGAGCTTCCTCCGTCCTGCGAGAGGGGCGTTCCAATCGGCAACGACTGCCGAGAGCTTCCCCTCCACCACCTTCCGGCCGATCTCCAGCTTTTCGGCCGGGCTCCAGTCACCACCGCCGGTAGGCCCCTGTGAGGATGCCTGCTGGTCGCGCACTGCACGCGTCACACTTTCAGCCTCAGCCCGCGAAATCGGACAAGCGCCGTTGCTGCCGGGGGTGTACGCTGCACGGGGCACCGTGAAGAGCAACATGCTCTTCTGCTTCGGTTCACGCTTTGGAGGCATGTGTGTGTGTGTCCCTGCAAACTGGGGGAAAGTGCGTGAGGACAGCGGGAAGATCAACGAAAACAACAAGGCGAGGCGGCAACGGAGAGGGACATGGAGAGGGGGGGGGGCGGGGGCGAGCGCGTGACTAGCATCTGGAGTCTCTCAAGGCCGAACGAGACATATTTCGAGATACCACCCCAAACTCACACGCCACGGTTGTCGGGAGACTGACGACGTTGTCGTCTGTAAGTCCGCCCCAACCCCCTCACTTACGAATTCCAACGGAGATTTGGAATTCACGGGCCCCGAACATTGTTCCGTGTAGTACCATGCAAGGAGCGTTCCGGTAGAAGTAAAGGTAGAACCTGCTGCGCTAGCCCACATAAGCAGCCTCAGTACGGCAAGGCGCGCAGACAGAAACTGAGACCACCGGGCTCCCTCCAGATGTAAATTCGTGAATCAGTGCCCGGAAAATTCAGGGAAATCGTACTCCTTTCGCTTTAGTGTAGTACACCCTGCAGAAACTGTGGGAGAACAGTTCCGGACTGTTGAGGCCCTGTGGTGTTAATCCTGAAGCTTCAGTCGTACGATTTCCTTGGTTCCTTCGCGACTTCGTCGCGAAGGAACTCGTAAAAAAAAAACGCCAAGTCCACTATCCCAACCGTAAAATAGGTGGACCGTAAAAATGTTCCAAGTTCCGGAAAAATCCCATTTGTTCCATCTTTTTTACGTTCCAACTATAGTACGGTTCACCTTTATTACGGTCCACAATATTTCCGTTTACGGTATAATAGTTGACATGCAAGTATTATACTTGTATTTTTACTTGATATACATGTATTTTACATGTATATTTCAGGCATATCCATGTATTATACATGTATAATAGTTGACATGCAAGTATTATACATGTATAATACATGTATATACTTGTAGTTATACATGTAAAATTTACAAGATCCCACCGTGCGGGGAGGGGGAAGGGAGGGGGGGGGTTCGGGAGCATCCGTGTTATTTTCAAAAAGAAAATATCGGCGGGATTTTAAAATAAATCGTGGGCGCCAGAACAGAATACTGGCTTATTGGCGAACAGGACCAGAAACCCCAATCAACCCTCTCTGCTGGGGACATCAGCTATCAGTTCAGTGTGTGTGTGTGTGAATCGGCAGCTTCTACATGCCCCCCTCCACCCCCCACCCTCCAATTCCCCCCCCTCTCAAAGCAGCCGATTATGCGGAGGAGGGGGGAGAGGTCACGGATGACTAAGAGACGGGTCAAAGGAGCCCATGGCAGACAGGCAGGCACAGACACAGGCAGGCAGACAGTTGTGAGACCTACCCCCCCCCCCCTCCCAGCCCACTCCCCTTGGTGTCTTCCAACACCCCCAATTCTCATTGTTGCAGTGCCAGCGGCAGTTGGCTTTTTGGGTTATGTCTCGAGTGCGGCGAGTGGGGCGGGGTGATATCTGATCCTTCCTACAGGTCCCCCTTGGTTGGGCTTTGGGCCACGTGGCTCTACATAGAAATTGCTGGAGCTGAATCCAGATGGCCTCCCACAGTCTTATAAATGGGGAGGTGCGGAGCGGAAGTGTTTTCCTTCACCACTATCTGCCTCCGTGTGACTATCCTGTCCCCTGATGGGGAAGGCTTTGTACTCAGTCTTGCTACGTCCCTGCCTCTCGAGCAAAGTCGTGTCTTGGGGTTTACCCGGAGGCACGGCGGTGATTCGCTTGTGCTTTTCCGGGTTTGGCGCAGAAAACACAGCGACCCCTCCACCAGGGCGCTGTGTTTTGTGCGCCAACACGGCCAAAAATCATTCAAAATTGTTCAAACACGACCCATCTATTTTTTTGGAGGGTGTGCTCGCAACTCAGGAAACTGCGCCCGTGCAAATCATTTCCTAAACAGTGGATCGGTATTCTGCAAACCTGAAGAAAGGAGAAGGGGCCGAATAATGAGTTGAGGGTCTCGAGAATACCCCCACGTGTCGGGAACGCCCTGGATTAACGGACTCTTGATATTCCCTCCACTGTGATACGCAAGCCTGCGCGTCAGACCCTGCCGTGCGGCATCACATTGTGTGACGTCACGTTGCCGCCTGACTCCGGCACCACGGAGGTCCTGTCATGAGTGTGAGTTACGGCTTTGCGTTTGAATCTCTCTCTCTCTGACAATGTCGGGTACACGGCTCTGGAGCGGGTGCAAGACCAGGCCACCCCCCCCCACCAAAACGGATCTTGGGGTGTGCCTCTTTGAGCAGCATCCGCTGTGGCAGCAGCAGGGGTTGCAGGGCCCTCTGCTCAGTGTTTCACTCGCGGCATCGGGTGGCCATTGGGTGGGCAGCGGGTCATCCCACCCCCCCCTCATTGTTCTTACGGCGGATAGGCACTGCGCGCAAGGGGAGAATGAACCTGCACCACCACCTCCTCCCCCCCTCCTCTCTCGCTCTCTCTTTCGCTCCTCACCCACACGGCGTGTCGCCGTGATGAGGGTTTTTTTTTTGCACGCTGTGAACACGGCTTTTCGTGGGGGCAGACATTTCTGCCGTAACCTGTGCTCTCAGCACGCCCTTCTCCCTACCGAGAGGCTTGCAGCGGTATGTGGAACGCATGAAGCGCACCACACCGCCTTCGTGAGTCAGGGGGGAGAAGCAATGTCAAGGCTGAACGTGCCGCGTTTTTTTCCCACCCGCTGCCGATGGGGCCCCTCACCCAAGGGTAGTCTTTCATACATCCCGACACTGCCGAGCGGGCGATCCACAGTGCTGGCTTGGTCAAAACGTGGCCACCACACGCAATCGCCTTCGAGGCATCCACCCTGAATGCCTGTGCTCCTGTGCATCTGTGCTCACGCACCGCAGTACCCCTAGGGGGGGAGGGGCCAGGGGCGACCATGAGCCGCGTGGTCGGCAGGAAGGCTGGCGCAGGTCGTGTGGCCCGCTTCGATCTGATTAAAGAGCTGCCTGTTCGCAGCGATCCCTATCCCACGCAAAGGTATGGTGTGTGGTGTGGGCGTGGTGTGTGCAGCGGTGATGATTACCCACGCCGAGAGGAGTGGCGGTTGGTCGGCGTCTTCTGCCAAACCACTGCCCCAAAAATATTCCCGTGGAATAAGTACTGTGGGCCTGTCCCCCGCTCGCTGTATTCTGTTGTAGTGTTGAGCCACCCGTGTGATTTGTTCCCAACAAAACGGTGCCTTTTTTTTGTGCGATTCTTTGCGTGCATTGTCTGCCCTGCCCTGCCCGAGAGTCTTCTTTGATCGCAGCTCCGACGCGACGGGTCCCACCCCTCCTCCCCCCCGCCACACCCCACACTTTGCACAGCCGCCCGGCGAAGACCTTCACCAAATCTGGTGCCAATGCAGGGGCACGCGGTGTGACAGTCGCAAAGAAAGGCGGCAGCCTTGTCTTCGAGAAGGAAGGGCCCAAGTCTGGGCGCGGCGGCGGCGGCAGCAGCGGCGGCGGCGGAGGCGGACGGGGAGGAGGCGGTATGCGTGCGTCGAGACAAGCCCCGCAGCAGCAGGCGAGACGGCAGGACCGCCCTGTCCCCGCCACTGCAGCACCTCACGGCCTCCAGGGGGCCCGGTCACGCCAAGGGGGGCAGCAGGCTGTCAACGGCGGATCCCGAGGCCCGGCACCACGCCGCAACACCGAACAGGCCGCACCCTCCGGCAGGCATGAAGGTGCCGAACGCCGCTCCCGCGAGGCACCGCGGCAAATTCCCAAGCCCACCGCCCACTCCCGACCTCGGCAGGCCGCTGCCCATGAAATACCACTCGAAGACCACGATGTGACAGTGCTCGAAGGGCCTATTGTGCGGCATTTCGCTGCAGCACCTCCTGCGGTTCACGGCCCTGCCGTCCCCGAGGAGATGCCAAAACCCGCCCCCACAGAGGGTGTCTTCCAACCACAGGCCACTGGCATGACAATGTCTGAGCGGATTGCTGCTATGTCACGTTAGCCGTGGCGCTGTGCAAGCTGGGGCAGACAGGGGAGTGGTGGGGAACACCGACAGGACTAGAAGTGTGCTGTGTGTGTGTTGTGCGGTTTGTCTGGCCAAAGAAACTCTCATGACAATGCAAGCTCTCCCACCCCCCCCCCTCCCGCCACTCGGCTGAGGGGGGAGGGAGGGTGGGTGGGTGGGTGGGGTGCGGGGGGGGATGGGGGCTAGGAAATCTGCCTGGCAGGGGGGTGCAACGTCCCGTTTCTGCAGACGGGGATGGTGTGTGTGTGGGTGTGGGGGGGGGGGGGGGTGCAAAGAAGAGGTGTCGCACAGGGGGTGTGGCAGCGATAGCGCGTGCAGGGGAGGGGAGGAGGTGTGTGTGGGGGGGGGGGGGGGGGGGGGTGGTGGGGCAATGGAGAAGCCCAATGGGGAAACCCCGTTGTCCCGTGACCCGGGGAGGGGGGGGGGGGGTGGGAAGGGGGGGGGGGGGGCAGACGCAACGCCCTTCTGGCAGGTGTTGTGGTCGTCAATGCTGAAGAAGATACTACACCCTTTCCCCCCATTTCTCCCCCCGCCCCCCCCCCCCCCCCCTCTCCTAACCGGGTTCTTTGTGCGAATTATCTGTCCCCTCCCACTGCTCTCAACACGCAAGGTGCGGCGCATCTGAAACAACAAATCAGCCGCCCGCCCCCCCTCCACTCTTGACTCCATCTCAAGTGATTTGCCGACTGGCGTGCTGTACCTTCTCCTCTGTATATCCAGCCATTGCAGCCGGGCACGGCAGAACAAATCGCAGGCCACACAATGATGGGCTGGGCTCTCGTTTGGAGTGAGAGTCATTTCTCCATCACCCCCATCCTCGAACAGAAACCGGTCGAGTCACCAAATCGAGGAAGTCGGCCCGAAGGCCAACGAGCGTTCGAACCGTTCTCACTGGGTCTCAGAAGGGCAAGTCGTGGTGTTGGTTGGGGGGGGGGTGGTGTAGGTCTCTCGTGTCTGGGCCGAACCACTACTGCGTTTGTTTAGATCCGGCACGTTTCCGTGAGACACGCATGCGCACGGCGGATGTATGTTACAAAAAAAAAGACTTGGTGGTGCCTTCTTTGGGAAAAACTATGCCCTGCTAGTGATAGTGCGTGCAGGCTGCGGCCACGGCGCTCTATTGAGTGCGAAGAGTCGTTCTTCCAAAAAAAGCACATGCCCGTCATCACGGAGAAGCAATGTTGTCCGGCGTAGGCAATGTTCAGCGAACAGGCAAGCCAGCCGGAAGTCTCTGAAAGCCCACTGCAGGAGAGCCAATTGTGATACGGCCTTCTCACAGCACTGCCTGTCATCTTGCTCAAGCAGGCTGCTGGATAATTCTTGGTTCCAAAGACGGGGTGGTGGTGGTGGTGTCTCCCTGTGGTACTCTGGAGCTGTTGGAATCGCTTGGCGGCGGCCAGCGGATTCTGTCTCAGGGCAACAGAGGACACTCTCACCCCAACCGCAATCAGCCCCGGTCCCCCCCGCCAAGCGGCGAGACAGGGCGGTTGACGTGTGAGTGTTTTGGGGTGCATCCACGAACAGGCGTTGGGCATCGCCGAGGGGGCAGCGTTGCCAGGAGGGGTCACGGGGGCCTGATAGATTCTGTCATCCCGCGCACTGTCCCAGACGCAAGCTCAAGGATTCCTTTCGAATGGCGGCCGTCTCTGGTGACTGGGCTGGTTTCTGAGCTGGAAAACAAGGAACAGTTTATCGTTCCCTGCCACTTGGCACGGAGTCCCCACAAAAAAACGTGCTGACGATGTTGTCAGTGAGGGAAACAGGGACCTGCAACTCAGCAGGGACGAGTGACAGACAGGGAGTGCACGCAGAGTACACTCCATGCTCAGCAGGTGAGTGACGGAACGGCACCACCCGCCTACTCCCCCATTTGTCTGGGTGCAACCGGCCAGAATGCCCCACACAGGTTCGCAACGTGGGGTACCACGAGGCAGGCTCACCGCAACAACCTGCAACCAGGACTGGACAACACATCCGAGACCACACCACCGAACAATGCTGTCGTGTACATTGCTAGGGCTGGCGGCGTGTGCGGTTCCTGCAGTGGCAGGGGGAACGGTGTGCGAGGCCTACACCCCAGAGACCCCGTGCATTGCGCAGGAGGGTGTGTGCTACAACGCAGGGACGTGCCAATGCGAGACACACCTCAAGAAGGCTGAGTGCCTTGATGATCCCTGCTCTGCGCACAAGTGTTCTGCTGGTTACGAGTGCCGCGTGAACCGCTGTGGTGGGTGCCACCGCCAGTGCGACAAGATCGAGACCACACCTGCACCTGCCCCGACTCCTGTCCCGCGTGTCTGCAACCCCTACACCCCAGAGACCCCGTGCATTGCACAGGAGGGTGTGTGCTACAACGCAGGGACGTGCCAGTGTGAGACACACCTCAAGAAGGCTGAGTGCCTTGATGATCCCTGCTCTGCGCACAAGTGTTCTGCTGGTTACGAGTGCCGCGTGAACCGCTGTGGCGGGTGCCACCGCCAGTGCGACAAGATCGAGACCACACCTGCACCTGCCCCGACTCCTGTCCCGCGTGTCTGCAACCCCTACACCCCAGAGACCCCGTGCATTGCACAGGAGGGTGTGTGCTACAACGCAGGGACGTGCCAATGCGAGACACACCTCAAGAAGGCTGAGTGCCTTGATGATCCCTGCTCTGCGCACAAGTGTTCTGCTGGTTACGAGTGCCGCGTGAACCGCTGTGGTGGGTGCCACCGCCAGTGCGACAATATCGAGACCACACCTGCACCTGCCCCGACTCCTGTCCCGCGTGTCTGCAACCCCTACACCCCAGAGACCCCGTGCATTGCACAGGAGGGTGTGTGCTACAACGCAGGGACGTGCCAGTGTGAGACACACCTCAAGAAGGCGGAGTGCCTTGATGATCCCTGCTCTGCGCACAAGTGTTCTGCTGGTTACGAGTGCCGCGTGAACCGCTGTGGTGGGTGCCACCGCCAGTGCGACAAGATCGAGACCACACCTGCACCTGCCCCGACTCCTGTCCCGCGTGTCTGCAACCCCTACACCCCAGAGACCCCGTGCAATGCGCAGGAGGGTGTGTGCTACAACGCAGGGACGTGCCAATGCGAGACACACCTCAAGAAGGCTGAGTGCCTTGATGATCCCTGCTCTGCGCACAAGTGTTCTGCTGGTTACGAGTGCCGCGTGAACCGCTGTGGTGGGTGCCACCGCCAGTGCGACAAGATCGAGACCACACCTGCACCTGCCCCGACTCCTGTCCCGCGTGTCTGCAACCCCTACACCCCAGAGACCCCGTGCATTGCACAGGAGGGTGTGTGCTACAACGCAGGGACGTGCCAATGCGAGACACACCTCAAGAAGGCTGAGTGCCTTGATGATCCCTGCTCTGCGCACAAGTGTTCTGCTGGTTACGAGTGCCGCGTGAACCGCTGTGGTGGGTGCCACCGCCAGTGCGACAAGATCGAGACCACACCTGCACCTGCCCCGACTCCTGTCCCGCGTGTCTGCAACCCCTACACCCCAGAGACCCCGTGCATTGCACAGGAGGGTGTGTGCTACAACGCAGGGACGTGCCAGTGTGAGACACACCTCAAGAAGGCGGAGTGCCTTGATGATCCCTGCTCTGCGCACAAGTGTTCTGCTGGTTACGAGTGCCGCGTGAACCGCTGTGGTGGGTGCCACCGCCAGTGCGACAAGATCGAGACCACACCTGCACCTGCCCCGACTCCTGTCCCGCGTGTCTGCAACCCCTACACCCCAGAGACCCCGTGTAATGCGCAGGAGGGTGTGTGCCACAACGCAGGGACGTGCCAGTGTGAGACACACCTCAAGAAGGCTGAGTGCCTTGATGATCCCTGCTCTGCGCACATGTGTTCTGCTGGTTACGAGTGCCGCGTGAACCGCTGTGGTGGGTGCCACCGCCAGTGCGACAAGATCGAGACCACACCTGCACCTGCCCCGACTCCTGTCCCGCGTGTCTGCAACCCCTACACCCCAGAGACCCCGTGTAATGCGCAGGAGGGTGTGTGCCACAACGCAGGGACGTGCCAGTGTGAGACACACCTCAAGAAGGCTGAGTGCCTTGATGATCCCTGCTCTGCGCACAAGTGTTCTGCTGGTTACGAGTGCCGCGTGAACCGCTGTGGTGGGTGCCACCGCCAGTGCGACAAGATCGAGGCCACACCTGCACCTGCCCCGACTCCTGTCCCGCGTGTCTGCAACCCCTAGACCCCAGAGACCCCGTGTAATGCGCAGGAGGGTGTGTGCTACGACGCAGGGACGTGCCAGTGTGAGACACACCTCAAGAAGGCTGAGTGCCTTGATGATCCCTGCTCTGCGCACAAGTGTTCTGCTGGTTACGAGTGCCGCGTGAACCGCTGTGGTGGGTGCCACCGCCAGTGCGACAAGATCGAGACCACACCTGCACCTGCCCCGACTCCTGTCCCGCGTGTCTGCAACCCCTACACCCCAGAGACCCCGTGCATTGCACAGGAGGGCGTGTGCTACGACGCAGGGACGTGCCAGTGTGAGACACACCTCAAGAAGGCTGAGTGCCTTGATGATCCCTGCTCTGCGCACAAGTGTTCTGCTGGTTACGAGTGCCGCGTGAACCGCTGTGGCGGGTGCCACCGCCAGTGCGACAAGATCGAGACCACACCTGCACCTGCCCCGACTCCTGTCCCGCGTGTCTGCAACCCCTACACCCCAGAGACCCCGTGCAATGCGCAGGAGGGTGTGTGCTACAACGCAGGGACGTGCCAATGCGAGACACACCTCAAGAAGGCTGAGTGCCTTGATGATCCCTGCTCTGCGCACAAGTGTTCTGCTGGTTACGAGTGCCGCGTGAACCGCTGTGGCGGGTGCCACCGCCAGTGCGACAAGATCGAGACCACACCTGCACCTGCCCCGACTCCTGTCCCGCGTGTCTGTAACCCCTACACCCCAGAGACCCCGTGCATTGCACAGGAGGGTGTGTGCTACAACGCAGGGACGTGCAGTGTGAGACACACCTCAAGAAGGCGGAGTGCCTTGATGATCCCTGCTCTGCGCACAAGTGTTCTGCTGGTTACGAGTGCCGCGTGAACCGCTGTGGTGGGTGCCACCGCCAGTGCGACAAGATCGAGACCACACCTGCACCTGCCCCGACTCCTGTCCCGCGTGTCTGCAACCCCTACACCCCAGAGACCCCGTGCAATGCGCAGGAGGGTGTGTGCTACAACGCAGGGACGTGCCAATGCGAGACACACCTCAAGAAGGCTGAGTGCCTTGATGATCCCTGCTCTGCGCACAAGTGTTCTGCTGGTTACGAGTGCCGCGTGAACCGCTGTGGCGGGTGCCACCGCCAGTGCGACAAGATCGAGACCACACCTGCACCTGCCCCGACTCCTGTCCCGCGTGTCTGCAACCCCTACACCCCAGAGACTCCGTGCATTGCACAGGAGGGTGTGTGCTACAACACAGGGACGTGCCAATGCGAGACACACCTCAAGAAGGCTGAGTGCCTTGATGATCCCTGCTCTGCGCACAAGTGTTCTGCTGGTTACGAGTGCCGCGTGAACCGCTGTGGCGGGTGCCACCGCCAGTGCGACAAGATCGAGACCACACCTGCACCTGCCCCGACTCCTGTCCCGCGTGTCTGCAACCCCTACACCCCAGAGACCCCGTGCATTGCACAGGAGGGCGTGTGCTACGACGGAGGGACGTGCCAGTGTGAGACACACCTCAAGAAGGCTGAGTGCCTTGATGATCCCTGCTCTGCGCACAAGTGTTCTGCTGGTTACGAGTGCCGCGTGAACCGCTGTGGCGGGTGCCACCGCCAGTGCGACAAGATCGAGACCACACCTGCACCTGCCCCGACTCCTGTCCCGCGTGTCTGTAACCCCTCCACCCCAGAGACCCCGTGCATTGCACAGGAGGGTGTGTGCTACAACGCAGGGACGTGCCAATGCGAGACACACCTCAAGAAGGCTGAGTGCCTTGATGATCCCTGCTCTGCGCACAAGTGTTCTGCTGGTTACGAGTGCCGCGTGAACCGCTGTGGTGGGTGCCACCGCCAGTGCGACAAGATCGAGACCACACCTGCACCTGCCCCGACTCCTGTCCCGCGTGTCTGCAACCCCTACACCCCAGAGACCCCGTGCATTGCACAGGAGGGCGTGTGCTACGACGCAGGGACGTGCCAGTGTGAGACACACCTCAAGAAGGCTGAGTGCCTTGATGATCCCTGCTCTGCGCACAAGTGTTCTGCTGGTTACGAGTGCCGCGTGAACCGCTGTGGTGGGTGCCACCGCCAGTGCGACAAGATCGAGGCCACACCTGCACCTGCCCCGACTCCTGTCCCGCGTGTCTGCAACCCCTACACCCCAGAGACCCCGTGCATTGCACAGGCGGGTGTGTGCTACAACGCAGGGACGTGCCAATGCGAGACACACCTGAAAGAAGGCTGAGTGCCTTGATGATCCCTGCTCTGCGCACAAGTGTTCTGCTGGTTACGAGTGCCGCGTGAACCGCTGTGGTGGGTGCCACCGCCAGTGCGACAAGATCGAGGCCACACCTGCACCTGCCCCGACTCCTGTCCCGCGTGTCTGCAACCCCTACACCCCAGAGACCCCGTGCATTGCACAGGAGGGCGTGTGCTACGACGCAGGGACGTGCCAGTGTGAGACACACCTCAAGAAGGCTGAGTGCCTTGATGATCCCTGCTCTGCGCACAAGTGTTCTGCTGGTTACGAGTGCCGCGTGAACCGCTGTGGCGGGTGCCACCGCCAGTGCGACAAGATCGAGACCACACCTGCACCTGCCCCGACTCCTGTCCCGCGTGTCTGTAACCCCTCCACCCCAGAGACCCCGTGCATTGCACAGGAGGGTGTGTGCTACAACGCAGGGACGTGCCAATGCGAGACACACCTCAAGAAGGCTGAGTGCCTTGATGATCCCTGCTCTGCGCACAAGTGTTCTGCTGGTTACGAGTGCCGCGTGAACCGCTGTGGCGGGTGCCACCGCCAGTGCGACAAGATCGAGGCCACACCTGCACCTGCCCCGACTCCTGTCCCGCGTGTCTGCAACCCCTACACCCCAGAGACCCCGTGCATTGCACAGGAGGGCGTGTGCTACAACGCAGGGACGTGCCAGTGTGAGACACACCTCAAGAAGGCTGAGTGCCTTGATGATCCCTGCTCTGCGCACAAGTGTTCTGCTGGTTACGAGTGCCGCGTGAACCGCTGTGGTGGGTGCCACCGCCAGTGCGACAAGATCGAGACCACACCTGCACCTGCCCCGACTCCTGTCCCGCGTGTCTGCAACCCCTACACCCCAGAGACCCCGTGCATTGCACAGGAGGGCGTGTGCTACAACGCAGGGACGTGCCAATGCGAGACACACCTGAAAGAAGGCTGAGTGCCTTGATGATCCCTGCTCTGCGCACAAGTGTTCTGCTGGTTACGAGTGCCGCGTGAACCGCTGTGGTGGGTGCCACCGCCAGTGCGACAAGATCGAGACCACACCTGCACCTGCCCCGACTCCTGTCCCGCGTGTCTGCAACCCCTACACCCCAGAGACCCCGTGCATTGCACAGGAGGGCGTGTGCTACAACGCAGGGACGTGCCAGTGTGAGACACACCTCAAGAAGGCTGAGTGCCTTGATGATCCCTGCTCTGCGCACAAGTGTTCTGCTGGTTACGAGTGCCGCGTGAACCGCTGTGGTGGGTGCCACCGCCAGTGCGACAAGATCGAGGCCACACCTGCACCTGCCCCGACTCCTGTCCCGCGTGTCTGCAACCCCTACACCCCAGAGACCCCGTGCATTGCACAGGCGGGTGTGTGCTACAACGCAGGGACGTGCCAATGCGAGACACACCTGAAAGAAGGCTGAGTGCCTTGATGATCCCTGCTCTGCGCACAAGTGTTCTGCTGGTTACGAGTGCCGCGTGAACCGCTGTGGCGGGTGCCACCGCCAGTGCGACAAGATCGAGACCACACCTGCACCTGCCCCGACTCCTGTCCCGCGTGTCTGCAACCCCTACACCCCAGAGACCCCGTGCAATGTGCAGGAGGGTGTGTGCTACAACGCAGGGACGTGCCAATGCGAGACACACCTCAAGAAGGCTGAGTGCCTTGATGATCCCTGCTCTGCGCACAAGTGTTCTGCTGGTTACGAGTGCCGCGTGAACCGCTGTGGCGGGTGCCACCGCCAGTGCGACAAGATCGAGACCACACCTGCACCTGCCCCGACTCCTGTCCCGCGTGTCTGCAACCCCTACACCCCAGAGACCCCGTGCATTGCACAGGAGGGTGTGTGCTACAACGCAGGGACGTGCCAATGCGAGACACACCTGAAAGAAGGCTGAGTGCCTTGATGATCCCTGCTCTGCGCACAAGTGTTCTGCTGGTTACGAGTGCCGCGTGAACCGCTGTGGCGGGTGCCACCGCCAGTGCGACAAGATCGAGCCCACGCCTGCACCTGCCCCGACTCCTGTCCCGCGTGTCTGCAACCCCTACACCCCAGAGACCCCGTGCAATGTGCAGGAGGGTGTGTGCTACAACGCAGGGACGTGCCAATGCGAGACACACCTCAAGAAGGCTGAGTGCCTTGATGATCCCTGCTCTGCGCACAAGTGTTCTGCTGGTTACGAGTGCCGCGTGAACCGCTGTGGCGGGTGCCACCGCCAGTGCGACAAGATCGAGACCACACCTGCACCTGCCCCGACTCCTGTCCCGCGTGTCTGCAACCCCTACACCCCAGAGACCCCGTGCAATGTGCAGGAGGGTGTGTGCTACAACGCAGGGACGTGCCAATGCGAGACACACCTCAAGAAGGCTGAGTGCCTTGATGATCCCTGCTCTGCGCACAAGTGTTCTGCTGGTTACGAGTGCCGCGTGAACCGCTGTGGTGGGTGCCACCGCCAGTGCGACAAGATCGAGACCACACCTGCACCTGCCCCGACTCCTGTCCCGCGTGTCTGCAACCCCTACACCCCAGAGACCCCGTGCATTGCACAGGAGGGCGTGTGCTACGACGCAGGGACGTGCCAGTGTGAGACACACCTCAAGAAGGCTGAGTGCCTTGATGATCCCTGCTCTGCGCACAAGTGTTCTGCTGGTTACGAGTGCCGCGTGAACCGCTGTGGCGGGTGCCACCGCCAGTGCGACAAGATCGAGACCACACCTGCACCTGCCCCGACTCCTGTCCCGCGTGTCTGCAACCCCTACACCCCAGAGACCCCGTGCAATGCGCAGGAGGGTGTGTGCTACAACGCAGGGACGTGCCAATGCGAGACACACCTCAAGAAGGCTGAGTGCCTTGATGATCCCTGCTCTGCGCACAAGTGTTCTGCTGGTTACGAGTGCCGCGTGAACCGCTGTGGCGGGTGCCACCGCCAGTGCGACAAGATCGAGACCACACCTGCACCTGCCCCGACTCCTGTCCCGCGTGTCTGTAACCCCTACACCCCAGAGACCCCGTGCATTGCACAGGAGGGTGTGTGCTACAACGCAGGGACGTGCCAATGCGAGACACACCTCAAGAAGGCTGAGTGCCTTGATGATCCCTGCTCTGCGCACAAGTGTTCTGCTGGTTACGAGTGCCGCGTGAACCGCTGTGGCGGGTGCCACCGCCAGTGCGACAAGATCGAGACCACACCTGCACCTGCCCCGACTCCTGTCCCGCGTGTCTGTAACCCCTACACCCCAGACACCCCGTGCATTGCACAGGAGGGTGTGTGCTACAACGCAGGGACGTGCAGTGTGAGACACACCTCAAGAAGGCGGAGTGCCTTGATGATCCCTGCTCTGCGCACAAGTGTTCTGCTGGTTACGAGTGCCGCGTGAACCGCTGTGGTGGGTGCCACCGCCAGTGCGACAAGATCGAGACCACACCTGCACCTGCCCCGACTCCTGTCCCGCGTGTCTGCAACCCCTACACCCCAGAGACCCCGTGCATTGCACAGGAGGGCGTGTGCTACAACGCAGGGACGTGCCAATGCGAGACACACCTGAAAGAAGGCTGAGTGCCTTGATGATCCCTGCTCTGCGCACAAGTGTTCTGCTGGTTACGAGTGCCGCGTGAACCGCTGTGGTGGGTGCCACCGCCAGTGCGACAAGATCGAGACCACACCTGCACCTGCCCCGACTCCTGTCCCGCGTGTCTGCAACCCCTACACCCCAGAGACCCCGTGCATTGCACAGGAGGGCGTGTGCTACAACGCAGGGACGTGCCAGTGTGAGACACACCTCAAGAAGGCTGAGTGCCTTGATGATCCCTGCTCTGCGCACAAGTGTTCTGCTGGTTACGAGTGCCGCGTGAACCGCTGTGGTGGGTGCCACCGCCAGTGCGACAAGATCGAGGCCACACCTGCACCTGCCCCGACTCCTGTCCCGCGTGTCTGCAACCCCTACACCCCAGAGACCCCGTGCATTGCACAGGCGGGTGTGTGCTACAACGCAGGGACGTGCCAATGCGAGACACACCTGAAAGAAGGCTGAGTGCCTTGATGATCCCTGCTCTGCGCACAAGTGTTCTGCTGGTTACGAGTGCCGCGTGAACCGCTGTGGCGGGTGCCACCGCCAGTGCGACATGATCGAGACCACACCTGCACCTGCCCCGACTCCTGTCCCGCGTGTCTGCAACCCCTACACCCCAGAGACCCCGTGCAATGTGCAGGAGGGTGTGTGCTACAACGCAGGGACGTGCCAATGCGAGACACACCTCAAGAAGGCTGAGTGCCTTGATGATCCCTGCTCTGCGCACAAGTGTTCTGCTGGTTACGAGTGCCGCGTGAACCGCTGTGGCGGGTGCCACCGCCAGTGCGACAAGATCGAGACCACACCTGCACCTGCCCCGACTCCTGTCCCGCGTGTCTGCAACCCCTACACCCCAGAGACCCCGTGCATTGCACAGGAGGGTGTGTGCTACAACGCAGGGACGTGCCAATGCGAGACACACCTGAAAGAAGGCTGAGTGCCTTGATGATCCCTGCTCTGCGCACAAGTGTTCTGCTGGTTACGAGTGCCGCGTGAACCGCTGTGGCGGGTGCCACCGCCAGTGCGACAAGATCGAGACCACGCCTGCACCTGCCCCGACTCCTGTCCCGCGTGTCTGCAACCCCTACACCCCAGAGACCCCGTGCAATGTGCAGGAGGGTGTGTGCTACAACGCAGGGACGTGCCAATGCGAGACACACCTCAAGAAGGCTGAGTGCCTTGATGATCCCTGCTCTGCGCACAAGTGTTCTGCTGGTTACGAGTGCCGCGTGAACCGCTGTGGCGGGTGCCACCGCCAGTGCGACAAGATCGAGACCACACCTGCACCTGCCCCGACTCCTGTCCCGCGTGTCTGCAACCCCTACACCCCAGAGACCCCGTGCAATGTGCAGGAGGGTGTGTGCTACAACGCAGGGACGTGCCAATGCGAGACACACCTCAAGAAGGCTGAGTGCCTTGATGATCCCTGCTCTGCGCACAAGTGTTCTGCTGGTTACGAGTGCCGCGTGAACCGCTGTGGTGGGTGCCACCGCCAGTGCGACAAGATCGAGACCACACCTGCACCTGCCCCGACTCCTGTCCCGCGTGTCTGCAACCCCTACACCCCAGAGACCCCGTGCATTGCACAGGAGGGCGTGTGCTACGACGCAGGGACGTGCCAGTGTGAGACACACCTCAAGAAGGCTGAGTGCCTTGATGATCCCTGCTCTGCGCACAAGTGTTCTGCTGGTTACGAGTGCCGCGTGAACCGCTGTGGCGGGTGCCACCGCCAGTGCGACAAGATCGAGACCACACCTGCACCTGCCCCGACTCCTGTCCCGCGTGTCTGCAACCCCTACACCCCAGAGACCCCGTGCAATGCGCAGGAGGGTGTGTGCTACAACGCAGGGACGTGCCAATGCGAGACACACCTCAAGAAGGCTGAGTGCCTTGATGATCCCTGCTCTGCGCACAAGTGTTCTGCTGGTTACGAGTGCCGCGTGAACCGCTGTGGCGGGTGCCACCGCCAGTGCGACAAGATCGAGACCACACCTGCACCTGCCCCGACTCCTGTCCCGCGTGTCTGTAACCCCTACACCCCAGAGACCCCGTGCATTGCACAGGAGGGTGTGTGCTACAACGCAGGGACGTGCCAATGCGAGACACACCTCAAGAAGGCTGAGTGCCTTGATGATCCCTGCTCTGCGCACAAGTGTTCTGCTGGTTACGAGTGCCGCGTGAACCGCTGTGGCGGGTGCCACCGCCAGTGCGACAAGATCGAGACCACACCTGCACCTGCCCCGACTCCTGTCCCGCGTGTCTGTAACCCCTACACCCCAGACACCCCGTGCATTGCACAGGAGGGTGTGTGCTACAACGCAGGGACGTGCAGTGTGAGACACACCTCAAGAAGGCGGAGTGCCTTGATGATCCCTGCTCTGCGCACAAGTGTTCTGCTGGTTACGAGTGCCGCGTGAACCGCTGTGGTGGGTGCCACCGCCAGTGCGACAAGATCGAGACCACACCTGCACCTGCCCCGACTCCTGTCCCGCGTGTCTGCAACCCCTACACCCCAGAGACCCCGTGCATTGCACAGGAGGGCGTGTGCTACAACGCAGGGACGTGCCAATGCGAGACACACCTGAAAGAAGGCTGAGTGCCTTGATGATCCCTGCTCTGCGCACAAGTGTTCTGCTGGTTACGAGTGCCGCGTGAACCGCTGTGGTGGGTGCCACCGCCAGTGCGACAAGATCGAGACCACACCTGCACCTGCCCCGACTCCTGTCCCGCGTGTCTGCAACCCCTACACCCCAGAGACCCCGTGCATTGCACAGGAGGGCGTGTGCTACAACGCAGGGACGTGCCAGTGTGAGACACACCTCAAGAAGGCTGAGTGCCTTGATGATCCCTGCTCTGCGCACAAGTGTTCTGCTGGTTACGAGTGCCGCGTGAACCGCTGTGGTGGGTGCCACCGCCAGTGCGACAAGATCGAGGCCACACCTGCACCTGCCCCGACTCCTGTCCCGCGTGTCTGCAACCCCTACACCCCAGAGACCCCGTGCATTGCACAGGCGGGTGTGTGCTACAACGCAGGGACGTGCCAATGCGAGACACACCTGAAAGAAGGCTGAGTGCCTTGATGATCCCTGCTCTGCGCACAAGTGTTCTGCTGGTTACGAGTGCCGCGTGAACCGCTGTGGCGGGTGCCACCGCCAGTGCGACAAGATCGAGACCACACCTGCACCTGCCCCGACTCCTGTCCCGCGTGTCTGCAACCCCTACACCCCAGAGACCCCGTGCAATGTGCAGGAGGGTGTGTGCTACAACGCAGGGACGTGCCAATGCGAGACACACCTCAAGAAGGCTGAGTGCCTTGATGATCCCTGCTCTGCGCACAAGTGTTCTGCTGGTTACGAGTGCCGCGTGAACCGCTGTGGCGGGTGCCACCGCCAGTGCGACAAGATCGAGACCACACCTGCACCTGCCCCGACTCCTGTCCCGCGTGTCTGCAACCCCTACACCCCAGAGACCCCGTGCAATGTGCAGGAGGGTGTGTGCTACAACGCAGGGACGTGCCAATGCGAGACACACCTCAAGAAGGCTGAGTGCCTTGATGATCCCTGCTCTGCGCACAAGTGTTCTGCTGGTTACGAGTGCCGCGTGAACCGCTGTGGCGGGTGCCACCGCCAGTGCGACAAGATCGAGACCACACCTGCACCTGCCCCGACTCCTGTCCCGCGTGTCTGCAACCCCTACACCCCAGAGACCCCGTGCAATGTGCAGGAGGGTGTGTGCTACAACGCAGGGACGTGCCAATGCGAGACACACCTCAAGAAGGCTGAGTGCCTTGATGATCCCTGCTCTGCGCACAAGTGTTCTGCTGGTTACGAGTGCCGCGTGAACCGCTGTGGTGGGTGCCACCGCCAGTGCGACAAGATCGAGACCACACCTGCACCTGCCCCGACTCCTGTCCCGCGTGTCTGCAACCCCTACACCCCAGAGACCCCGTGCATTGCACAGGAGGGCGTGTGCTACGACGCAGGGACGTGCCAGTGTGAGACACACCTCAAGAAGGCTGAGTGCCTTGATGATCCCTGCTCTGCGCACAAGTGTTCTGCTGGTTACGAGTGCCGCGTGAACCGCTGTGGCGGGTGCCACCGCCAGTGCGACAAGATCGAGACCACACCTGCACCTGCCCCGACTCCTGTCCCGCGTGTCTGCAACCCCTACACCCCAGAGACCCCGTGCAATGCGCAGGAGGGTGTGTGCTACAACGCAGGGACGTGCCAATGCGAGACACACCTCAAGAAGGCTGAGTGCCTTGATGATCCCTGCTCTGCGCACAAGTGTTCTGCTGGTTACGAGTGCCGCGTGAACCGCTGTGGCGGGTGCCACCGCCAGTGCGACAAGATCGAGACCACACCTGCACCTGCCCCGACTCCTGTCCCGCGTGTCTGTAACCCCTACACCCCAGAGACCCCGTGCATTGCACAGGAGGGTGTGTGCTACAACGCAGGGACGTGCCAATGCGAGACACACCTCAAGAAGGCTGAGTGCCTTGATGATCCCTGCTCTGCGCACAAGTGTTCTGCTGGTTACGAGTGCCGCGTGAACCGCTGTGGCGGGTGCCACCGCCAGTGCGACAAGATCGAGACCACACCTGCACCTGCCCCGACTCCTGTCCCGCGTGTCTGTAACCCCTACACCCCAGAGACCCCGTGCATTGCACAGGAGGGTGTGTGCTACAACGCAGGGACGTGCCAATGCGAGACACACCTCAAGAAGGCTGAGTGCCTTGATGATCCCTGCTCTGCGCACAAGTGTTCTGCTGGTTACGAGTGCCGCGTGAACCGCTGTGGCGGGTGCCACCGCCAGTGCGACAAGATCGAGACCACACCTGCACCTGCCCCGACTCCTGTCCCGCGTGTCTGTAACCCCTACACCCCAGAGACCCCGTGCATTGCACAGGAGGGTGTGTGCTACAACGCAGGGACGTGCAGTGTGAGACACACCTCAAGAAGGCGGAGTGCCTTGATGATCCCTGCTCTGCGCACAAGTGTTCTGCTGGTTACGAGTGCCGCGTGAACCGCTGTGGTGGGTGCCACCGCCAGTGCGACAAGATCGAGACCACACCTGCACCTGCCCCGACTCCTGTCCCGCGTGTCTGTAACCCCTACACCCCAGAGACCCCGTGCATTGCACAGGAGGGTGTGTGCTACAACGCAGGGACGTGCCAATGCGAGACACACCTCAAGAAGGCTGAGTGCCTTGATGATCCCTGCTCTGCGCACAAGTGTTCTGCTGGTTACGAGTGCCGCGTGAACCGCTGTGGTGGGTGCCACCGCCAGTGCGACAAGATCGAGACCACACCTGCACCTGCCCCGACTCCTGTCCCGCGTGTCTGCAACCCCTACACCCCAGAGACCCCGTGCAATGCGCAGGAGGGTGTGTGCTACAACGCAGGGACGTGCCAATGCGAGACACACCTCAAGAAGGCTGAGTGCCTTGATGATCCCTGCTCTGCGCACAAGTGTTCTGCTGGTTACGAGTGCCGCGTGAACCGCTGTGGCGGGTGCCACCGCCAGTGCGACAAGATCGAGACCACACCTGCACCTGCCCCGACTCCTGTCCCGCGTGTCTGCAACCCCTACACCCCAGAGACTCCGTGCATTGCACAGGAGGGTGTGTGCTACAACACAGGGACGTGCCAATGCGAGACACACCTCAAGAAGGCTGAGTGCCTTGATGATCCCTGCTCTGCGCACAAGTGTTCTGCTGGTTACGAGTGCCGCGTGAACCGCTGTGGCGGGTGCCACCGCCAGTGCGACAAGATCGAGACCACACCTGCACCTGCCCCGACTCCTGTCCCGCGTGTCTGCAACCCCTACACCCCAGAGACCCCGTGCATTGCACAGGAGGGCGTGTGCTACGACGCAGGGACGTGCCAGTGTGAGACACACCTCAAGAAGGCTGAGTGCCTTGATGATCCCTGCTCTGCGCACAAGTGTTCTGCTGGTTACGAGTGCCGCGTGAACCGCTGTGGCGGGTGCCACCGCCAGTGCGACAAGATCGAGACCACACCTGCACCTGCCCCGACTCCTGTCCCGCGTGTCTGTAACCCCTCCACCCCAGAGACCCCGTGCATTGCACAGGAGGGTGTGTGCTACAACGCAGGGACGTGCCAATGCGAGACACACCTCAAGAAGGCTGAGTGCCTTGATGATCCCTGCTCTGCGCACAAGTGTTCTGCTGGTTACGAGTGCCGCGTGAACCGCTGTGGTGGGTGCCACCGCCAGTGCGACAAGATCGAGACCACACCTGCACCTGCCCCGACTCCTGTCCCGCGTGTCTGCAACCCCTACACCCCAGAGACCCCGTGCATTGCACAGGAGGGCGTGTGCTACGACGCAGGGACGTGCCAGTGTGAGACACACCTCAAGAAGGCTGAGTGCCTTGATGATCCCTGCTCTGCGCACAAGTGTTCTGCTGGTTACGAGTGCCGCGTGAACCGCTGTGGCGGGTGCCACCGCCAGTGCGACAAGATCGAGACCACACCTGCACCTGCCCCGACTCCTGTCCCGCGTGTCTGCAACCCCTACACCCCAGAGACCCCGTGCAATGCGCAGGAGGGTGTGTGCTACAACGCAGGGACGTGCCAATGCGAGACACACCTCAAGAAGGCTGAGTGCCTTGATGATCCCTGCTCTGCGCACAAGTGTTCTGCTGGTTACGAGTGCCGCGTGAACCGCTGTGGCGGGTGCCACCGCCAGTGCGACAAGATCGAGACCACACCTGCACCTGCCCCGACTCCTGTCCCGCGTGTCTGCAACCCCTACACCCCAGAGACCCCGTGCAATGCGCAGGAGGGTGTGTGCTACAACGCAGGGACGTGCCAATGCGAGACACACCTCAAGAAGGCTGAGTGCCTTGATGATCCCTGCTCTGCGCACAAGTGTTCTGCTGGTTACGAGTGCCGCGTGAACCGCTGTGGCGGGTGCCACCGCCAGTGCGACAAGATCGAGACCACACCTGCACCTGCCCCGACTCCTGTCCCGCGTGTCTGTAACCCCTACACCCCAGAGACCCCGTGCATTGCACAGGAGGGTGTGTGCTACAACGCAGGGACGTGCAGTGTGAGACACACCTCAAGAAGGCGGAGTGCCTTGATGATCCCTGCTCTGCGCACAAGTGTTCTGCTGGTTACGAGTGCCGCGTGAACCGCTGTGGTGGGTGCCACCGCCAGTGCGACAAGATCGAGACCACACCTGCACCTGCCCCGACTCCTGTCCCGCGTGTCTGTAACCCCTACACCCCAGAGACCCCGTGCATTGCACAGGAGGGTGTGTGCTACAACGCAGGGACGTGCCAATGCGAGACACACCTCAAGAAGGCTGAGTGCCTTGATGATCCCTGCTCTGCGCACAAGTGTTCTGCTGGTTACGAGTGCCGCGTGAACCGCTGTGGCGGGTGCCACCGCCAGTGCGACAAGATCGAGACCACACCTGCACCTGCCCCGACTCCTGTCCCGCGTGTCTGCAACCCCTTCACCCCAGAGACCCCGTGCAATGCGCAGGAGGGTGTGTGCTACAACGCAGGGACGTGCCAATGCGAGACACACCTCAAGAAGGCTGAGTGCCTTGATGATCCCTGCTCTGCGCACAAGTGTTCTGCTGGTTACGAGTGCCGCGTGAACCGCTGTGGCGGGTGCCACCGCCAGTGCGACAAGATCGAGACCACACCTGCACCTGCCCCGACTCCTGTCCCGCGTGTCTGTAACCCCTACACCCCAGAGACCCCGTGCATTGCACAGGAGGGTGTGTGCTACAACGCAGGGACGTGCAGTGTGAGACACACCTCAAGAAGGCGGAGTGCCTTGATGATCCCTGCTCTGCGCACAAGTGTTCTGCTGGTTACGAGTGCCGCGTGAACCGCTGTGGTGGGTGCCACCGCCAGTGCGACAAGATCGAGACCACACCTGCACCTGCCCCGACTCCTGTCCCGCGTGTCTGTAACCCCTACACCCCAGAGACCCCGTGCATTGCACAGGAGGGTGTGTGCTACAACGCAGGGACGTGCCAATGCGAGACACACCTCAAGAAGGCTGAGTGCCTTGATGATCCCTGCTCTGCGCACAAGTGTTCTGCTGGTTACGAGTGCCGCGTGAACCGCTGTGGTGGGTGCCACCGCCAGTGCGACAAGATCGAGACCACACCTGCACCTGCCCCGACTCCTGTCCCGCGTGTCTGCAACCCCTACACCCCAGAGACCCCGTGCAATGCGCAGGAGGGTGTGTGCTACAACGCAGGGACGTGCCAATGCGAGACACACCTCAAGAAGGCTGAGTGCCTTGATGATCCCTGCTCTGCGCACAAGTGTTCTGCTGGTTACGAGTGCCGCGTGAACCGCTGTGGCGGGTGCCACCGCCAGTGCGACAAGATCGAGACCACACCTGCACCTGCCCCGACTCCTGTCCCGCGTGTCTGTAACCCCTACACCCCAGAGACCCCGTGCATTGCACAGGAGGGTGTGTGCTACAACGCAGGGACGTGCCAATGCGAGACACACCTCAAGAAGGCTGAGTGCCTTGATGATCCCTGCTCTGCGCACAAGTGTTCTGCTGGTTACGAGTGCCGCGTGAACCGCTGTGGCGGGTGCCACCGCCAGTGCGACAAGATCGAGACCACACCTGCACCTGCCCCGACTCCTGTCCCGCGTGTCTGTAACCCCTACACCCCAGAGACCCCGTGCATTGCACAGGAGGGTGTGTGCTACAACGCAGGGACGTGCAGTGTGAGACACACCTCAAGAAGGCGGAGTGCCTTGATGATCCCTGCTCTGCGCACAAGTGTTCTGCTGGTTACGAGTGCCGCGTGAACCGCTGTGGTGGGTGCCACCGCCAGTGCGACAAGATCGAGACCACACCTGCACCTGCCCCGACTCCTGTCCCGCGTGTCTGTAACCCCTACACCCCAGAGACCCCGTGCATTGCACAGGAGGGTGTGTGCTACAACGCAGGGACGTGCCAATGCGAGACACACCTCAAGAAGGCTGAGTGCCTTGATGATCCCTGCTCTGCGCACAAGTGTTCTGCTGGTTACGAGTGCCGCGTGAACCGCTGTGGCGGGTGCCACCGCCAGTGCGACAAGATCGAGACCACACCTGCACCTGCCCCGACTCCTGTCCCGCGTGTCTGCAACCCCTTCACCCCAGAGACCCCGTGCAATGCGCAGGAGGGTGTGTGCTACAACGCAGGGACGTGCCAATGCGAGACACACCTCAAGAAGGCTGAGTGCCTTGATGATCCCTGCTCTGCGCACAAGTGTTCTGCTGGTTACGAGTGCCGCGTGAACCGCTGTGGCGGGTGCCACCGCCAGTGCGACAAGATCGAGACCACACCTGCACCTGCCCCGACTCCTGTCCCGCGTGTCTGTAACCCCTACACCCCAGAGACCCCGTGCATTGCACAGGAGGGTGTGTGCTACAACGCAGGGACGTGCAGTGTGAGACACACCTCAAGAAGGCGGAGTGCCTTGATGATCCCTGCTCTGCGCACAAGTGTTCTGCTGGTTACGAGTGCCGCGTGAACCGCTGTGGTGGGTGCCACCGCCAGTGCGACAAGATCGAGACCACACCTGCACCTGCCCCGACTCCTGTCCCGCGTGTCTGTAACCCCTACACCCCAGAGACCCCGTGCATTGCACAGGAGGGTGTGTGCTACAACGCAGGGACGTGCCAATGCGAGACACACCTCAAGAAGGCTGAGTGCCTTGATGATCCCTGCTCTGCGCACAAGTGTTCTGCTGGTTACGAGTGCCGCGTGAACCGCTGTGGTGGGTGCCACCGCCAGTGCGACAAGATCGAGACCACACCTGCACCTGCCCCGACTCCTGTCCCGCGTGTCTGCAACCCCTACACCCCAGAGACCCCGTGCAATGCGCAGGAGGGTGTGTGCTACAACGCAGGGACGTGCCAATGCGAGACACACCTCAAGAAGGCTGAGTGCCTTGATGATCCCTGCTCTGCGCACAAGTGTTCTGCTGGTTACGAGTGCCGCGTGAACCGCTGTGGCGGGTGCCACCGCCAGTGCGACAAGATCGAGACCACACCTGCACCTGCCCCGACTCCTGTCCCGCGTGTCTGTAACCCCTACACCCCAGAGACCCCGTGCATTGCACAGGAGGGTGTGTGCTACAACGCAGGGACGTGCCAATGCGAGACACACCTCAAGAAGGCTGAGTGCCTTGATGATCCCTGCTCTGCGCACAAGTGTTCTGCTGGTTACGAGTGCCGCGTGAACCGCTGTGGCGGGTGCCACCGCCAGTGCGACAAGATCGAGACCACACCTGCACCTGCCCCGACTCCTGTCCCGCGTGTCTGCAACCCCTACACCCCAGAGACCCCGTGCATTGCACAGGAGGGTGTGTGCTACAACGCAGGGACGTGCCAGTGTGAGACACACCTCAAGAAGGCGGAGTGCCTTGATGATCCCTGCTCTGCGCACAAGTGTTCTGCTGGTTACGAGTGCCGCGTGAACCGCTGTGGCGGGTGCCACCGCCAGTGCGACAAGATCGAGACCACACCTGCACCTGCCCCGACTCCTGTCCCGCGTGTCTGCAACCCCTACACCCCAGAGACCCCGTGCATTGCACAGGAGGGTGTGTGCTACAACGCAGGGACGTGCCAATGCGAGACACACCTCAAGAAGGCTGAGTGCCTTGATGATCCCTGCTCTGCGCACAAGTGTTCTGCTGGTTACGAGTGCCGCGTGAACCGCTGTGGCGGGTGCCACCGCCAGTGCGACAAGATCGAGACCACACCTGCACCTGCCCCGACTCCTGTCCCGCGTGTCTGCAACCCCTACACCCCAGAGACCCCGTGCAATGCGCAGGAGGGTGTGTGCCACAACGCAGGGACGTGCCAGTGTGAGACACACCTCAAGAAGGCTGAGTGCCTTGATGATCCCTGCTCTGCGCACAAGTGTTCTGCTGGTTACGAGTGCCGCGTGAACCGCTGTGGTGGGTGCCACCGCCAGTGCGACAAGATCGAGGCCACACCTGCACCTGCCCCGACTCCTGTCCCGCGTGTCTGCAACCCCTACACCCCAGAGACCCCGTGCATTGCACAGGCGGGTGTGTGCTACAACGCAGGGACGTGCCAATGCGAGACACACCTGAAAGAAGGCTGAGTGCCTTGATGATCCCTGCTCTGCGCACAAGTGTTCTGCTGGTTACGAGTGCCGCGTGAACCGCTGTGGCGGGTGCCACCGCCAGTGCGACAAGATCGAGACCACACCTGCACCTGCCCCGACTCCTGTCCCGCGTGTCTGCAACCCCTACACCCCAGAGACCCCGTGCAATGTGCAGGAGGGTGTGTGCTACAACGCAGGGACGTGCCAATGCGAGACACACCTCAAGAAGGCTGAGTGCCTTGATGATCCCTGCTCTGCGCACAAGTGTTCTGCTGGTTACGAGTGCCGCGTGAACCGCTGTGGTGGGTGCCACCGCCAGTGCGACAAGATCGAGACCACACCTGCACCTGCCCCGACTCCTGTCCCGCGTGTCTGTAACCCCTACACCCCAGAGACCCCGTGCATTGCACAGGAGGGTGTGTGCTACAACGCAGGGACGTGCCAATGCGAGACACACCTCAAGAAGGCTGAGTGCCTTGATGATCCCTGCTCTGCGCACAAGTGTTCTGCTGGTTACGAGTGCCGCGTGAACCGCTGTGGCGGGTGCCACCGCCAGTGCGACAAGATCGAGACCACACCTGCACCTGCCCCGACTCCTGTCCCGCGTGTCTGCAACCCCTTCACCCCAGAGACCCCGTGCAATGCGCAGGAGGGTGTGTGCTACAACGCAGGGACGTGCCAATGCGAGACACACCTCAAGAAGGCTGAGTGCCTTGATGATCCCTGCTCTGCGCACAAGTGTTCTGCTGGTTACGAGTGCCGCGTGAACCGCTGTGGCGGGTGCCACCGCCAGTGCGACAAGATCGAGACCACACCTGCACCTGCCCCGACTCCTGTCCCGCGTGTCTGTAACCCCTACACCCCAGAGACCCCGTGCATTGCACAGGAGGGTGTGTGCTACAACGCAGGGACGTGCAGTGTGAGACACACCTCAAGAAGGCGGAGTGCCTTGATGATCCCTGCTCTGCGCACAAGTGTTCTGCTGGTTACGAGTGCCGCGTGAACCGCTGTGGTGGGTGCCACCGCCAGTGCGACAAGATCGAGACCACACCTGCACCTGCCCCGACTCCTGTCCCGCGTGTCTGTAACCCCTACACCCCAGAGACCCCGTGCATTGCACAGGAGGGTGTGTGCTACAACGCAGGGACGTGCCAATGCGAGACACACCTCAAGAAGGCTGAGTGCCTTGATGATCCCTGCTCTGCGCACAAGTGTTCTGCTGGTTACGAGTGCCGCGTGAACCGCTGTGGTGGGTGCCACCGCCAGTGCGACAAGATCGAGACCACACCTGCACCTGCCCCGACTCCTGTCCCGCGTGTCTGCAACCCCTACACCCCAGAGACCCCGTGCAATGCGCAGGAGGGTGTGTGCTACAACGCAGGGACGTGCCAATGCGAGACACACCTCAAGAAGGCTGAGTGCCTTGATGATCCCTGCTCTGCGCACAAGTGTTCTGCTGGTTACGAGTGCCGCGTGAACCGCTGTGGCGGGTGCCACCGCCAGTGCGACAAGATCGAGACCACACCTGCACCTGCCCCGACTCCTGTCCCGCGTGTCTGTAACCCCTACACCCCAGAGACCCCGTGCATTGCACAGGAGGGTGTGTGCTACAACGCAGGGACGTGCCAATGCGAGACACACCTCAAGAAGGCTGAGTGCCTTGATGATCCCTGCTCTGCGCACAAGTGTTCTGCTGGTTACGAGTGCCGCGTGAACCGCTGTGGCGGGTGCCACCGCCAGTGCGACAAGATCGAGACCACACCTGCACCTGCCCCGACTCCTGTCCCGCGTGTCTGCAACCCCTACACCCCAGAGACCCCGTGCATTGCACAGGAGGGTGTGTGCTACAACGCAGGGACGTGCCAGTGTGAGACACACCTCAAGAAGGCGGAGTGCCTTGATGATCCCTGCTCTGCGCACAAGTGTTCTGCTGGTTACGAGTGCCGCGTGAACCGCTGTGGCGGGTGCCACCGCCAGTGCGACAAGATCGAGACCACACCTGCACCTGCCCCGACTCCTGTCCCGCGTGTCTGCAACCCCTACACCCCAGAGACCCCGTGCATTGCACAGGAGGGTGTGTGCTACAACGCAGGGACGTGCCAATGCGAGACACACCTCAAGAAGGCTGAGTGCCTTGATGATCCCTGCTCTGCGCACAAGTGTTCTGCTGGTTACGAGTGCCGCGTGAACCGCTGTGGCGGGTGCCACCGCCAGTGCGACAAGATCGAGACCACACCTGCACCTGCCCCGACTCCTGTCCCGCGTGTCTGCAACCCCTACACCCCAGAGACCCCGTGCATTGCACAGGAGGGTGTGTGCTACAACGCAGGGACGTGCCAATGCGAGACACACCTCAAGAAGGCTGAGTGCCTTGATGATCCCTGCTCTGCGCACAAGTGTTCTGCTGGTTACGAGTGCCGCGTGAACCGCTGTGGCGGGTGCCACCGCCAGTGCGACAAGATCGAGACCACACCTGCACCTGCCCCGACTCCTGTCCCGCGTGTCTGCAACCCCTACACCCCAGAGACCCCGTGCAATGCGCAGGAGGGTGTGTGCCACAACGCAGGGACGTGCCAGTGTGAGACACACCTCAAGAAGGCTGAGTGCCTTGATGATCCCTGCTCTGCGCACAAGTGTTCTGCTGGTTACGAGTGCCGCGTGAACCGCTGTGGTGGGTGCCACCGCCAGTGCGACAAGATCGAGGCCACACCTGCACCTGCCCCGACTCCTGTCCCGCGTGTCTGCAACCCCTACACCCCAGAGACCCCGTGCATTGCACAGGCGGGTGTGTGCTACAACGCAGGGACGTGCCAATGCGAGACACACCTGAAAGAAGGCTGAGTGCCTTGATGATCCCTGCTCTGCGCACAAGTGTTCTGCTGGTTACGAGTGCCGCGTGAACCGCTGTGGCGGGTGCCACCGCCAGTGCGACAAGATCGAGACCACACCTGCACCTGCCCCGACTCCTGTCCCGCGTGTCTGCAACCCCTACACCCCAGAGACCCCGTGCAATGTGCAGGAGGGTGTGTGCTACAACGCAGGGACGTGCCAATGCGAGACACACCTCAAGAAGGCTGAGTGCCTTGATGATCCCTGCTCTGCGCACAAGTGTTCTGCTGGTTACGAGTGCCGCGTGAACCGCTGTGGCGGGTGCCACCGCCAGTGCGACAAGATCGAGACCACACCTGCACCTGCCCCGACTCCTGTCCCGCGTGTCTGCAACCCCTACACCCCAGAGACCCCGTGCATTGCACAGGAGGGTGTGTGCTACAACGCAGGGACGTGCCAATGCGAGACACACCTGAAAGAAGGCTGAGTGCCTTGATGATCCCTGCTCTGCGCACAAGTGTTCTGCTGGTTACGAGTGCCGCGTGAACCGCTGTGGTGGGTGCCACCGCCAGTGCGACAAGATCGAGGCCACACCTGCACCTGCCCCGACTCCTGTCCCGCGTGTCTGCAACCCCTACACCCCAGAGACCCCGTGCATTGCACAGGCGGGTGTGTGCTACAACGCAGGGACGTGCCAATGCGAGACACACCTGAAAGAAGGCTGAGTGCCTTGATGATCCCTGCTCTGCGCACAAGTGTTCTGCTGGTTACGAGTGCCGCGTGAACCGCTGTGGCGGGTGCCACCGCCAGTGCGACAAGATCGAGACCACACCTGCACCTGCCCCGACTCCTGTCCCGCGTGTCTGCAACCCCTACACCCCAGAGACCCCGTGCAATGCGCAGGAGGGTGTGTGCTACAACGCAGGGACGTGCCAATGCGAGACACACCTCAAGAAGGCTGAGTGCCTTGATGATCCCTGCTCTGCGCACAAGTGTTCTGCTGGTTACGAGTGCCGCGTGAACCGCTGTGGTGGGTGCCACCGCCAGTGCGACAAGATCGAGACCACACCTGCACCTGCCCCGACTCCTGTCCCGCGTGTCTGTAACCCCTACACCCCAGAGACCCCGTGCATTGCACAGGAGGGTGTGTGCTACAACGCAGGGACGTGCAGTGTGAGACACACCTCAAGAAGGCGGAGTGCCTTGATGATCCCTGCTCTGCGCACAAGTGTTCTGCTGGTTACGAGTGCCGCGTGAACCGCTGTGGTGGGTGCCACCGCCAGTGCGACAAGATCGAGACCACACCTGCACCTGCCCCGACTCCTGTCCCGCGTGTCTGTAACCCCTACACCCCAGAGACCCCGTGCATTGCACAGGAGGGTGTGTGCTACAACGCAGGGACGTGCCAATGCGAGACACACCTCAAGAAGGCTGAGTGCCTTGATGATCCCTGCTCTGCGCACAAGTGTTCTGCTGGTTACGAGTGCCGCGTGAACCGCTGTGGCGGGTGCCACCGCCAGTGCGACAAGATCGAGACCACACCTGCACCTGCCCCGACTCCTGTCCCGCGTGTCTGCAACCCCTACACCCCAGAGACCCCGTGCAATGCGCAGGAGGGTGTGTGCTACAACGCAGGGACGTGCCAATGCGAGACACACCTCAAGAAGGCTGAGTGCCTTGATGATCCCTGCTCTGCGCACAAGTGTTCTGCTGGTTACGAGTGCCGCGTGAACCGCTGTGGCGGGTGCCACCGCCAGTGCGACAAGATCGAGACCACACCTGCACCTGCCCCGACTCCTGTCCCGCGTGTCTGTAACCCCTACACCCCAGAGACCCCGTGCATTGCACAGGAGGGTGTGTGCTACAACGCAGGGACGTGCAGTGTGAGACACACCTCAAGAAGGCGGAGTGCCTTGATGATCCCTGCTCTGCGCACAAGTGTTCTGCTGGTTACGAGTGCCGCGTGAACCGCTGTGGTGGGTGCCACCGCCAGTGCGACAAGATCGAGACCACACCTGCACCTGCCCCGACTCCTGTCCCGCGTGTCTGTAACCCCTACACCCCAGAGACCCCGTGCATTGCACAGGAGGGTGTGTGCTACAACGCAGGGACGTGCCAATGCGAGACACACCTCAAGAAGGCTGAGTGCCTTGATGATCCCTGCTCTGCGCACAAGTGTTCTGCTGGTTACGAGTGCCGCGTGAACCGCTGTGGCGGGTGCCACCGCCAGTGCGACAAGATCGAGACCACACCTGCACCTGCCCCGACTCCTGTCCCGCGTGTCTGCAACCCCTACACCCCAGAGACCCCGTGCAATGCGCAGGAGGGTGTGTGCTACAACGCAGGGACGTGCCAATGCGAGACACACCTCAAGAAGGCTGAGTGCCTTGATGATCCCTGCTCTGCGCACAAGTGTTCTGCTGGTTACGAGTGCCGCGTGAACCGCTGTGGCGGGTGCCACCGCCAGTGCGACAAGATCGAGACCACACCTGCACCTGCCCCGACTCCTGTCCCGCGTGTCTGTAACCCCTACACCCCAGAGACCCCGTGCATTGCACAGGAGGGTGTGTGCTACAACGCAGGGACGTGCAGTGTGAGACACACCTCAAGAAGGCGGAGTGCCTTGATGATCCCTGCTCTGCGCACAAGTGTTCTGCTGGTTACGAGTGCCGCGTGAACCGCTGTGGTGGGTGCCACCGCCAGTGCGACAAGATCGAGACCACACCTGCACCTGCCCCGACTCCTGTCCCGCGTGTCTGTAACCCCTACACCCCAGAGACCCCGTGCATTGCACAGGAGGGTGTGTGCTACAACGCAGGGACGTGCCAATGCGAGACACACCTCAAGAAGGCTGAGTGCCTTGATGATCCCTGCTCTGCGCACAAGTGTTCTGCTGGTTACGAGTGCCGCGTGAACCGCTGTGGCGGGTGCCACCGCCAGTGCGACAAGATCGAGACCACACCTGCACCTGCCCCGACTCCTGTCCCGCGTGTCTGCAACCCCTACACCCCAGAGACCCCGTGCAATGCGCAGGAGGGTGTGTGCTACAACGCAGGGACGTGCCAATGCGAGACACACCTCAAGAAGGCTGAGTGCCTTGATGATCCCTGCTCTGCGCACAAGTGTTCTGCTGGTTACGAGTGCCGCGTGAACCGCTGTGGTGGGTGCCACCGCCAGTGCGACAAGATCGAGACCACACCTGCACCTGCCCCGACTCCTGTCCCGCGTGTCTGCAACCCCTACACCCCAGAGACCCCGTGCATTGCACAGGAGGGTGTGTGCTACAACGCAGGGACGTGCCAATGCGAGACACACCTGAAAGAAGGCTGAGTGCCTTGATGATCCCTGCTCTGCGCACAAGTGTTCTGCTGGTTACGAGTGCCGCGTGAACCGCTGTGGTGGGTGCCACCGCCAGTGCGACAAGATCGAGACCACACCTGCACCTGCCCCGACTCCTGTCCCGCGTGTCTGCAACCCCTACACCCCAGAGACCCCGTGCATTGCACAGGAGGGTGTGTGCTACAACGCAGGGACGTGCCAATGCGAGACACACCTGAAAGAAGGCTGAGTGCCTTGATGATCCCTGCTCTGCGCACAAGTGTTCTGCTGGTTACGAGTGCCGCGTGAACCGCTGTGGTGGGTGCCACCGCCAGTGCGACAAGATCGAGGCCACACCTGCACCTGCCCCGACTCCTGTCCCGCGTGTCTGCAACCCCTACACCCCAGAGACCCCGTGCATTGCACAGGAGGGCGTGTGCTACAACGCAGGGACGTGCCAGTGTGAGACACACCTCAAGAAGGCTGAGTGCCTTGATGATCCCTGCTCTGCGCACAAGTGTTCTGCTGGTTACGAGTGCCGCGTGAACCGCTGTGGTGGGTGCCACCGCCAGTGCGACAGGATCGAGGCCACACCTGCACCTGCCCCGACTCCTGTCCCGCGTGTCTGCAACCCCTACACCCCAGAGACCCCGTGCATTGCACAGGCGGGTGTGTGCTACAACGCAGGGACGTGCCAATGCGAGACACACCTGAAAGAAGGCTGAGTGCCTTGATGATCCCTGCTCTGCGCACAAGTGTTCTGCTGGTTACGAGTGCCGCGTGAACCGCTGTGGTGGGTGCCACCGCCAGTGCGACAAGATCGAGGCCACACCTGCACCTGCCCCGACTCCTGTCCCGCGTGTCTGCAACCCCTACACCCCAGAGACCCCGTGCATTGCACAGGCGGGTGTGTGCTACAACGCAGGGACGTGCCAATGCGAGACACACCTCAAGAAGGCTGAGTGCCTTGATGATCCCTGCTCTGCGCACAAGTGTTCTGCTGGTTACGAGTGCCGCGTGAACCGCTGTGGTGGGTGCCACCGCCAGTGCGACAAGATCGAGGCCACACCTGCACCTGCCCCGACTCCTGTCCCGCGTGTCTGCAACCCCTACACCCCAGAGACCCCGTGCATTGCACAGGAGGGCGTGTGCTACAACGCAGGGACGTGCCAGTGTGAGACGCACCTCAAGAAGGCTGAGTGCCTTGATGATCCCTGCTCTGCGCACAAGTGTTCTGCTGGTTACGAGTGCCGCGTGAACCGCAGTGGTGGGTGCCACCGACAGTGCGACAAGATCGAGACGACACCTGCACCTGCCCCGACTCCTGTCCCGCGTGTCTGCAACCCCTACACCCCAGAGACCCCGTGCAATGTGCAGGAGGGTGTGTGCTACAACGCAGGGACGTGCCAATGCGAGACACACCTCAAGAAGGCTGAGTGCCTTGATGATCCCTGCTCTGCGCACAAGTGTTCTGCTGGTTACGAGTGCCGCGTGAACCGCTGTGGTGGGTGCCACCGCCAGTGCGACAAGATCGAGACCACACCTGCACCTGCCCCGACTCCTGTCCCGCGTGTCTGCAACCCCTACACCCCAGAGACCCCGTGCATTGCACAGGAGGGCGTGTGCTACGACGCAGGGACGTGCCAGTGTGAGACACACCTCAAGAAGGCTGAGTGCCTTGATGATCCCTGCTCTGCGCACAAGTGTTCTGCTGGTTACGAGTGCCGCGTGAACCGCTGTGGTGGGTGCCACCGCCAGTGCGACAAGATCGAGGCCACACCTGCACCTGCCCCGACTCCTGTCCCGCGTGTCTGCAACCCCTACACCCCAGAGACCCCGTGCATTGCACAGGAGGGCGTGTGCTACAACGCAGGGACGTGCCAGTGTGAGACACACCTCAAGAAGGCTGAGTGCCTTGATGATCCCTGCTCTGCGCACAAGTGTTCTGCTGGTTACGAGTGCCGCGTGAACCGCTGTGGTGGGTGCCACCGCCAGTGCGACAAGATCGAGACCACACCTGCACCTGCCCCGACTCCTGTCCCGCGTGTCTGCAACCCCTACACCCCAGAGACCCCGTGCATTGCACAGGAGGGCGTGTGCTACAACGCAGGGACGTGCCAATGCGAGACACACCTGAAAGAAGGCTGAGTGCCTTGATGATCCCTGCTCTGCGCACAAGTGTTCTGCTGGTTACGAGTGCCGCGTGAACCGCTGTGGTGGGTGCCACCGCCAGTGCGACAAGATCGAGACCACACCTGCACCTGCCCCGACTCCTGTCCCGCGTGTCTGCAACCCCTACACCCCAGAGACCCCGTGCATTGCACAGGAGGGCGTGTGCTACAACGCAGGGACGTGCCAGTGTGAGACACACCTCAAGAAGGCTGAGTGCCTTGATGATCCCTGCTCTGCGCACAAGTGTTCTGCTGGTTACGAGTGCCGCGTGAACCGCTGTGGTGGGTGCCACCGCCAGTGCGACAAGATCGAGGCCACACCTGCACCTGCCCCGACTCCTGTCCCGCGTGTCTGCAACCCCTACACCCCAGAGACCCCGTGCATTGCACAGGCGGGTGTGTGCTACAACGCAGGGACGTGCCAATGCGAGACACACCTGAAAGAAGGCTGAGTGCCTTGATGATCCCTGCTCTGCGCACAAGTGTTCTGCTGGTTACGAGTGCCGCGTGAACCGCTGTGGTGGGTGCCACCGCCAGTGCGACAAGATCGAGGCCACACCTGCACCTGCCCCGACTCCTGTCCCGCGTGTCTGCAACCCCTACACCCCAGAGACCCCGTGCATTGCACAGGCGGGTGTGTGCTACAACGCAGGGACGTGCCAATGCGAGACACACCTGAAAGAAGGCTGAGTGCCTTGATGATCCCTGCTCTGCGCACAAGTGTTCTGCTGGTTACGAGTGCCGCGTGAACCGCTGTGGCGGGTGCCACCGCCAGTGCGACAAGATCGAGACCACACCTGCACCTGCCCCGACTCCTGTCCCGCGTGTCTGCAACCCCTACACCCCAGAGACCCCGTGCATTGCACAGGAGGGCGTGTGCTACAACGCAGGGACGTGCCAATGCGAGACACACCTGAAAGAAGGCTGAGTGCCTTGATGATCCCTGCTCTGCGCACAAGTGTTCTGCTGGTTACGAGTGCCGCGTGAACCGCTGTGGTGGGTGCCACCGCCAGTGCGACAAGATCGAGACCACACCTGCACCTGCCCCGACTCCTGTCCCGCGTGTCTGCAACCCCTACACCCCAGAGACCCCGTGCATTGCACAGGAGGGCGTGTGCTACAACGCAGGGACGTGCCAGTGTGAGACACACCTCAAGAAGGCTGAGTGCCTTGATGATCCCTGCTCTGCGCACAAGTGTTCTGCTGGTTACGAGTGCCGCGTGAACCGCTGTGGTGGGTGCCACCGCCAGTGCGACAAGATCGAGGCCACACCTGCACCTGCCCCGACTCCTGTCCCGCGTGTCTGCAACCCCTACACCCCAGAGACCCCGTGCATTGCACAGGCGGGTGTGTGCTACAACGCAGGGACGTGCCAATGCGAGACACACCTGAAAGAAGGCTGAGTGCCTTGATGATCCCTGCTCTGCGCACAAGTGTTCTGCTGGTTACGAGTGCCGCGTGAACCGCTGTGGCGGGTGCCACCGCCAGTGCGACAGGATCGAGACCACACCTGCACCTGCCCCGACTCCTGTCCCGCGTGTCTGCAACCCCTACACCCCAGAGACCCCGTGCAATGTGCAGGAGGGTGTGTGCTACAACGCAGGGACGTGCCAATGCGAGACACACCTCAAGAAGGCTGAGTGCCTTGATGATCCCTGCTCTGCGCACAAGTGTTCTGCTGGTTACGAGTGCCGCGTGAACCGCTGTGGCGGGTGCCACCGCCAGTGCGACAAGATCGAGACCACACCTGCACCTGCCCCGACTCCTGTCCCGCGTGTCTGCAACCCCTACACCCCAGAGACCCCGTGCATTGCACAGGAGGGTGTGTGCTACAACGCAGGGACGTGCCAATGCGAGACACACCTCAAGAAGGCTGAGTGCCTTGATGATCCCTGCTCTGCGCACAAGTGTTCTGCTGGTTACGAGTGCCGCGTGAACCGCTGTGGTGGGTGCCACCGCCAGTGCGACAAGATCGAGACCACACCTGCACCTGCCCCGACTCCTGTCCCGCGTGTCTGCAACCCCTACACCCCAGAGACCCCGTGCATTGCACAGGAGGGCGTGTGCTACGACGCAGGGACGTGCCAGTGTGAGACACACCTCAAGAAGGCTGAGTGCCTTGATGATCCCTGCTCTGCGCACAAGTGTTCTGCTGGTTACGAGTGCCGCGTGAACCGCTGTGGCGGGTGCCACCGCCAGTGCGACAAGATCGAGACCACACCTGCACCTGCCCCGACTCCTGTCCCGCGTGTCTGCAACCCCTACACCCCAGAGACCCCGTGCAATGCGCAGGAGGGTGTGTGCTACAACGCAGGGACGTGCCAATGCGAGACACACCTCAAGAAGGCTGAGTGCCTTGATGATCCCTGCTCTGCGCACAAGTGTTCTGCTGGTTACGAGTGCCGCGTGAACCGCTGTGGCGGGTGCCACCGCCAGTGCGACAAGATCGAGACCACACCTGCACCTGCCCCGACTCCTGTCCCGCGTGTCTGTAACCCCTACACCCCAGAGACCCCGTGCATTGCACAGGAGGGTGTGTGCTACAACGCAGGGACGTGCAGTGTGAGACACACCTCAAGAAGGCGGAGTGCCTTGATGATCCCTGCTCTGCGCACAAGTGTTCTGCTGGTTACGAGTGCCGCGTGAACCGCTGTGGTGGGTGCCACCGCCAGTGCGACAAGATCGAGACCACACCTGCACCTGCCCCGACTCCTGTCCCGCGTGTCTGCAACCCCTACACCCCAGAGACCCCGTGCAATGCGCAGGAGGGTGTGTGCTACAACGCAGGGACGTGCCAATGCGAGACACACCTCAAGAAGGCTGAGTGCCTTGATGATCCCTGCTCTGCGCACAAGTGTTCTGCTGGTTACGAGTGCCGCGTGAACCGCTGTGGCGGGTGCCACCGCCAGTGCGACAAGATCGAGACCACACCTGCACCTGCCCCGACTCCTGTCCCGCGTGTCTGCAACCCCTACACCCCAGAGACTCCGTGCATTGCACAGGAGGGTGTGTGCTACAACACAGGGACGTGCCAATGCGAGACACACCTCAAGAAGGCTGAGTGCCTTGATGATCCCTGCTCTGCGCACAAGTGTTCTGCTGGTTACGAGTGCCGCGTGAACCGCTGTGGCGGGTGCCACCGCCAGTGCGACAAGATCGAGACCACACCTGCACCTGCCCCGACTCCTGTCCCGCGTGTCTGCAACCCCTACACCCCAGAGACCCCGTGCATTGCACAGGAGGGCGTGTGCTACGACGGAGGGACGTGCCAGTGTGAGACACACCTCAAGAAGGCTGAGTGCCTTGATGATCCCTGCTCTGCGCACAAGTGTTCTGCTGGTTACGAGTGCCGCGTGAACCGCTGTGGCGGGTGCCACCGCCAGTGCGACAAGATCGAGACCACACCTGCACCTGCCCCGACTCCTGTCCCGCGTGTCTGTAACCCCTCCACCCCAGAGACCCCGTGCATTGCACAGGAGGGTGTGTGCTACAACGCAGGGACGTGCCAATGCGAGACACACCTCAAGAAGGCTGAGTGCCTTGATGATCCCTGCTCTGCGCACAAGTGTTCTGCTGGTTACGAGTGCCGCGTGAACCGCTGTGGTGGGTGCCACCGCCAGTGCGACAAGATCGAGACCACACCTGCACCTGCCCCGACTCCTGTCCCGCGTGTCTGCAACCCCTACACCCCAGAGACCCCGTGCATTGCACAGGAGGGCGTGTGCTACGACGCAGGGACGTGCCAGTGTGAGACACACCTCAAGAAGGCTGAGTGCCTTGATGATCCCTGCTCTGCGCACAAGTGTTCTGCTGGTTACGAGTGCCGCGTGAACCGCTGTGGTGGGTGCCACCGCCAGTGCGACAAGATCGAGGCCACACCTGCACCTGCCCCGACTCCTGTCCCGCGTGTCTGCAACCCCTACACCCCAGAGACCCCGTGCATTGCACAGGCGGGTGTGTGCTACAACGCAGGGACGTGCCAATGCGAGACACACCTGAAAGAAGGCTGAGTGCCTTGATGATCCCTGCTCTGCGCACAAGTGTTCTGCTGGTTACGAGTGCCGCGTGAACCGCTGTGGTGGGTGCCACCGCCAGTGCGACAAGATCGAGGCCACACCTGCACCTGCCCCGACTCCTGTCCCGCGTGTCTGCAACCCCTACACCCCAGAGACCCCGTGCATTGCACAGGAGGGCGTGTGCTACGACGCAGGGACGTGCCAGTGTGAGACACACCTCAAGAAGGCTGAGTGCCTTGATGATCCCTGCTCTGCGCACAAGTGTTCTGCTGGTTACGAGTGCCGCGTGAACCGCTGTGGCGGGTGCCACCGCCAGTGCGACAAGATCGAGACCACACCTGCACCTGCCCCGACTCCTGTCCCGCGTGTCTGTAACCCCTCCACCCCAGAGACCCCGTGCATTGCACAGGAGGGTGTGTGCTACAACGCAGGGACGTGCCAATGCGAGACACACCTCAAGAAGGCTGAGTGCCTTGATGATCCCTGCTCTGCGCACAAGTGTTCTGCTGGTTACGAGTGCCGCGTGAACCGCTGTGGCGGGTGCCACCGCCAGTGCGACAAGATCGAGGCCACACCTGCACCTGCCCCGACTCCTGTCCCGCGTGTCTGCAACCCCTACACCCCAGAGACCCCGTGCATTGCACAGGAGGGCGTGTGCTACAACGCAGGGACGTGCCAGTGTGAGACACACCTCAAGAAGGCTGAGTGCCTTGATGATCCCTGCTCTGCGCACAAGTGTTCTGCTGGTTACGAGTGCCGCGTGAACCGCTGTGGTGGGTGCCACCGCCAGTGCGACAAGATCGAGACCACACCTGCACCTGCCCCGACTCCTGTCCCGCGTGTCTGCAACCCCTACACCCCAGAGACCCCGTGCATTGCACAGGAGGGCGTGTGCTACAACGCAGGGACGTGCCAATGCGAGACACACCTGAAAGAAGGCTGAGTGCCTTGATGATCCCTGCTCTGCGCACAAGTGTTCTGCTGGTTACGAGTGCCGCGTGAACCGCTGTGGTGGGTGCCACCGCCAGTGCGACAAGATCGAGACCACACCTGCACCTGCCCCGACTCCTGTCCCGCGTGTCTGCAACCCCTACACCCCAGAGACCCCGTGCATTGCACAGGAGGGCGTGTGCTACAACGCAGGGACGTGCCAGTGTGAGACACACCTCAAGAAGGCTGAGTGCCTTGATGATCCCTGCTCTGCGCACAAGTGTTCTGCTGGTTACGAGTGCCGCGTGAACCGCTGTGGTGGGTGCCACCGCCAGTGCGACAAGATCGAGGCCACACCTGCACCTGCCCCGACTCCTGTCCCGCGTGTCTGCAACCCCTACACCCCAGAGACCCCGTGCATTGCACAGGCGGGTGTGTGCTACAACGCAGGGACGTGCCAATGCGAGACACACCTGAAAGAAGGCTGAGTGCCTTGATGATCCCTGCTCTGCGCACAAGTGTTCTGCTGGTTACGAGTGCCGCGTGAACCGCTGTGGCGGGTGCCACCGCCAGTGCGACAAGATCGAGACCACACCTGCACCTGCCCCGACTCCTGTCCCGCGTGTCTGCAACCCCTACACCCCAGAGACCCCGTGCAATGTGCAGGAGGGTGTGTGCTACAACGCAGGGACGTGCCAATGCGAGACACACCTCAAGAAGGCTGAGTGCCTTGATGATCCCTGCTCTGCGCACAAGTGTTCTGCTGGTTACGAGTGCCGCGTGAACCGCTGTGGCGGGTGCCACCGCCAGTGCGACAAGATCGAGACCACACCTGCACCTGCCCCGACTCCTGTCCCGCGTGTCTGCAACCCCTACACCCCAGAGACCCCGTGCATTGCACAGGAGGGTGTGTGCTACAACGCAGGGACGTGCCAATGCGAGACACACCTGAAAGAAGGCTGAGTGCCTTGATGATCCCTGCTCTGCGCACAAGTGTTCTGCTGGTTACGAGTGCCGCGTGAACCGCTGTGGCGGGTGCCACCGCCAGTGCGACAAGATCGAGACCACGCCTGCACCTGCCCCGACTCCTGTCCCGCGTGTCTGCAACCCCTACACCCCAGAGACCCCGTGCAATGTGCAGGAGGGTGTGTGCTACAACGCAGGGACGTGCCAATGCGAGACACACCTCAAGAAGGCTGAGTGCCTTGATGATCCCTGCTCTGCGCACAAGTGTTCTGCTGGTTACGAGTGCCGCGTGAACCGCTGTGGCGGGTGCCACCGCCAGTGCGACAAGATCGAGACCACACCTGCACCTGCCCCGACTCCTGTCCCGCGTGTCTGCAACCCCTACACCCCAGAGACCCCGTGCAATGTGCAGGAGGGTGTGTGCTACAACGCAGGGACGTGCCAATGCGAGACACACCTCAAGAAGGCTGAGTGCCTTGATGATCCCTGCTCTGCGCACAAGTGTTCTGCTGGTTACGAGTGCCGCGTGAACCGCTGTGGTGGGTGCCACCGCCAGTGCGACAAGATCGAGACCACACCTGCACCTGCCCCGACTCCTGTCCCGCGTGTCTGCAACCCCTACACCCCAGAGACCCCGTGCATTGCACAGGAGGGCGTGTGCTACGACGCAGGGACGTGCCAGTGTGAGACACACCTCAAGAAGGCTGAGTGCCTTGATGATCCCTGCTCTGCGCACAAGTGTTCTGCTGGTTACGAGTGCCGCGTGAACCGCTGTGGCGGGTGCCACCGCCAGTGCGACAAGATCGAGACCACACCTGCACCTGCCCCGACTCCTGTCCCGCGTGTCTGCAACCCCTACACCCCAGAGACCCCGTGCAATGCGCAGGAGGGTGTGTGCTACAACGCAGGGACGTGCCAATGCGAGACACACCTCAAGAAGGCTGAGTGCCTTGATGATCCCTGCTCTGCGCACAAGTGTTCTGCTGGTTACGAGTGCCGCGTGAACCGCTGTGGCGGGTGCCACCGCCAGTGCGACAAGATCGAGACCACACCTGCACCTGCCCCGACTCCTGTCCCGCGTGTCTGTAACCCCTACACCCCAGAGACCCCGTGCATTGCACAGGAGGGTGTGTGCTACAACGCAGGGACGTGCCAATGCGAGACACACCTCAAGAAGGCTGAGTGCCTTGATGATCCCTGCTCTGCGCACAAGTGTTCTGCTGGTTACGAGTGCCGCGTGAACCGCTGTGGCGGGTGCCACCGCCAGTGCGACAAGATCGAGACCACACCTGCACCTGCCCCGACTCCTGTCCCGCGTGTCTGTAACCCCTACACCCCAGACACCCCGTGCATTGCACAGGAGGGTGTGTGCTACAACGCAGGGACGTGCAGTGTGAGACACACCTCAAGAAGGCGGAGTGCCTTGATGATCCCTGCTCTGCGCACAAGTGTTCTGCTGGTTACGAGTGCCGCGTGAACCGCTGTGGTGGGTGCCACCGCCAGTGCGACAAGATCGAGACCACACCTGCACCTGCCCCGACTCCTGTCCCGCGTGTCTGCAACCCCTACACCCCAGAGACCCCGTGCA
Organism: Rhynchopus euleeides; assembly: GCA_963210315.1. NCBI lineage: Eukaryota > Euglenozoa > Diplonemea > Diplonemida > Diplonemidae > Rhynchopus > Rhynchopus euleeides. The sequence goes on from OY723254.1 coordinate 1,643,115, forward strand.
TTGCACAGGAGGGCGTGTGCTACAACGCAGGGACGTGCCAGTGTGAGACACACCTCAAGAAGGCTGAGTGCCTTGATGATCCCTGCTCTGCGCACAAGTGTTCTGCTGGTTACGAGTGCCGCGTGAACCGCTGTGGTGGGTGCCACCGCCAGTGCGACAAGATCGAGGCCACACCTGCACCTGCCCCGACTCCTGTCCCGCGTGTCTGCAACCCCTACACCCCAGAGACCCCGTGCATTGCACAGGCGGGTGTGTGCTACAACGCAGGGACGTGCCAATGCGAGACACACCTGAAAGAAGGCTGAGTGCCTTGATGATCCCTGCTCTGCGCACAAGTGTTCTGCTGGTTACGAGTGCCGCGTGAACCGCTGTGGCGGGTGCCACCGCCAGTGCGACAAGATCGAGACCACACCTGCACCTGCCCCGACTCCTGTCCCGCGTGTCTGCAACCCCTACACCCCAGAGACCCCGTGCAATGTGCAGGAGGGTGTGTGCTACAACGCAGGGACGTGCCAATGCGAGACACACCTCAAGAAGGCTGAGTGCCTTGATGATCCCTGCTCTGCGCACAAGTGTTCTGCTGGTTACGAGTGCCGCGTGAACCGCTGTGGCGGGTGCCACCGCCAGTGCGACAAGATCGAGACCACACCTGCACCTGCCCCGACTCCTGTCCCGCGTGTCTGCAACCCCTACACCCCAGAGACCCCGTGCAATGTGCAGGAGGGTGTGTGCTACAACGCAGGGACGTGCCAATGCGAGACACACCTCAAGAAGGCTGAGTGCCTTGATGATCCCTGCTCTGCGCACAAGTGTTCTGCTGGTTACGAGTGCCGCGTGAACCGCTGTGGCGGGTGCCACCGCCAGTGCGACAAGATCGAGACCACACCTGCACCTGCCCCGACTCCTGTCCCGCGTGTCTGCAACCCCTACACCCCAGAGACCCCGTGCAATGTGCAGGAGGGTGTGTGCTACAACGCAGGGACGTGCCAATGCGAGACACACCTCAAGAAGGCTGAGTGCCTTGATGATCCCTGCTCTGCGCACAAGTGTTCTGCTGGTTACGAGTGCCGCGTGAACCGCTGTGGTGGGTGCCACCGCCAGTGCGACAAGATCGAGACCACACCTGCACCTGCCCCGACTCCTGTCCCGCGTGTCTGCAACCCCTACACCCCAGAGACCCCGTGCATTGCACAGGAGGGCGTGTGCTACGACGCAGGGACGTGCCAGTGTGAGACACACCTCAAGAAGGCTGAGTGCCTTGATGATCCCTGCTCTGCGCACAAGTGTTCTGCTGGTTACGAGTGCCGCGTGAACCGCTGTGGCGGGTGCCACCGCCAGTGCGACAAGATCGAGACCACACCTGCACCTGCCCCGACTCCTGTCCCGCGTGTCTGCAACCCCTACACCCCAGAGACCCCGTGCAATGCGCAGGAGGGTGTGTGCTACAACGCAGGGACGTGCCAATGCGAGACACACCTCAAGAAGGCTGAGTGCCTTGATGATCCCTGCTCTGCGCACAAGTGTTCTGCTGGTTACGAGTGCCGCGTGAACCGCTGTGGCGGGTGCCACCGCCAGTGCGACAAGATCGAGACCACACCTGCACCTGCCCCGACTCCTGTCCCGCGTGTCTGTAACCCCTACACCCCAGAGACCCCGTGCATTGCACAGGAGGGTGTGTGCTACAACGCAGGGACGTGCCAATGCGAGACACACCTCAAGAAGGCTGAGTGCCTTGATGATCCCTGCTCTGCGCACAAGTGTTCTGCTGGTTACGAGTGCCGCGTGAACCGCTGTGGCGGGTGCCACCGCCAGTGCGACAAGATCGAGACCACACCTGCACCTGCCCCGACTCCTGTCCCGCGTGTCTGTAACCCCTACACCCCAGAGACCCCGTGCATTGCACAGGAGGGTGTGTGCTACAACGCAGGGACGTGCCAATGCGAGACACACCTCAAGAAGGCTGAGTGCCTTGATGATCCCTGCTCTGCGCACAAGTGTTCTGCTGGTTACGAGTGCCGCGTGAACCGCTGTGGCGGGTGCCACCGCCAGTGCGACAAGATCGAGACCACACCTGCACCTGCCCCGACTCCTGTCCCGCGTGTCTGTAACCCCTACACCCCAGAGACCCCGTGCATTGCACAGGAGGGTGTGTGCTACAACGCAGGGACGTGCAGTGTGAGACACACCTCAAGAAGGCGGAGTGCCTTGATGATCCCTGCTCTGCGCACAAGTGTTCTGCTGGTTACGAGTGCCGCGTGAACCGCTGTGGTGGGTGCCACCGCCAGTGCGACAAGATCGAGACCACACCTGCACCTGCCCCGACTCCTGTCCCGCGTGTCTGTAACCCCTACACCCCAGAGACCCCGTGCATTGCACAGGAGGGTGTGTGCTACAACGCAGGGACGTGCCAATGCGAGACACACCTCAAGAAGGCTGAGTGCCTTGATGATCCCTGCTCTGCGCACAAGTGTTCTGCTGGTTACGAGTGCCGCGTGAACCGCTGTGGTGGGTGCCACCGCCAGTGCGACAAGATCGAGACCACACCTGCACCTGCCCCGACTCCTGTCCCGCGTGTCTGCAACCCCTACACCCCAGAGACCCCGTGCAATGCGCAGGAGGGTGTGTGCTACAACGCAGGGACGTGCCAATGCGAGACACACCTCAAGAAGGCTGAGTGCCTTGATGATCCCTGCTCTGCGCACAAGTGTTCTGCTGGTTACGAGTGCCGCGTGAACCGCTGTGGCGGGTGCCACCGCCAGTGCGACAAGATCGAGACCACACCTGCACCTGCCCCGACTCCTGTCCCGCGTGTCTGCAACCCCTACACCCCAGAGACTCCGTGCATTGCACAGGAGGGTGTGTGCTACAACACAGGGACGTGCCAATGCGAGACACACCTCAAGAAGGCTGAGTGCCTTGATGATCCCTGCTCTGCGCACAAGTGTTCTGCTGGTTACGAGTGCCGCGTGAACCGCTGTGGCGGGTGCCACCGCCAGTGCGACAAGATCGAGACCACACCTGCACCTGCCCCGACTCCTGTCCCGCGTGTCTGCAACCCCTACACCCCAGAGACCCCGTGCATTGCACAGGAGGGCGTGTGCTACGACGCAGGGACGTGCCAGTGTGAGACACACCTCAAGAAGGCTGAGTGCCTTGATGATCCCTGCTCTGCGCACAAGTGTTCTGCTGGTTACGAGTGCCGCGTGAACCGCTGTGGCGGGTGCCACCGCCAGTGCGACAAGATCGAGACCACACCTGCACCTGCCCCGACTCCTGTCCCGCGTGTCTGTAACCCCTCCACCCCAGAGACCCCGTGCATTGCACAGGAGGGTGTGTGCTACAACGCAGGGACGTGCCAATGCGAGACACACCTCAAGAAGGCTGAGTGCCTTGATGATCCCTGCTCTGCGCACAAGTGTTCTGCTGGTTACGAGTGCCGCGTGAACCGCTGTGGTGGGTGCCACCGCCAGTGCGACAAGATCGAGACCACACCTGCACCTGCCCCGACTCCTGTCTCGCGTGTCTGCAACCCCTACACCCCAGAGACCCCGTGCATTGCACAGGAGGGCGTGTGCTACGACGCAGGGACGTGCCAGTGTGAGACACACCTCAAGAAGGCTGAGTGCCTTGATGATCCCTGCTCTGCGCACAAGTGTTCTGCTGGTTACGAGTGCCGCGTGAACCGCTGTGGCGGGTGCCACCGCCAGTGCGACAAGATCGAGACCACACCTGCACCTGCCCCGACTCCTGTCCCGCGTGTCTGCAACCCCTACACCCCAGAGACCCCGTGCAATGCGCAGGAGGGTGTGTGCTACAACGCAGGGACGTGCCAATGCGAGACACACCTCAAGAAGGCTGAGTGCCTTGATGATCCCTGCTCTGCGCACAAGTGTTCTGCTGGTTACGAGTGCCGCGTGAACCGCTGTGGCGGGTGCCACCGCCAGTGCGACAAGATCGAGACCACACCTGCACCTGCCCCGACTCCTGTCCCGCGTGTCTGCAACCCCTACACCCCAGAGACCCCGTGCAATGCGCAGGAGGGTGTGTGCTACAACGCAGGGACGTGCCAATGCGAGACACACCTCAAGAAGGCTGAGTGCCTTGATGATCCCTGCTCTGCGCACAAGTGTTCTGCTGGTTACGAGTGCCGCGTGAACCGCTGTGGCGGGTGCCACCGCCAGTGCGACAAGATCGAGACCACACCTGCACCTGCCCCGACTCCTGTCCCGCGTGTCTGTAACCCCTACACCCCAGAGACCCCGTGCATTGCACAGGAGGGTGTGTGCTACAACGCAGGGACGTGCAGTGTGAGACACACCTCAAGAAGGCGGAGTGCCTTGATGATCCCTGCTCTGCGCACAAGTGTTCTGCTGGTTACGAGTGCCGCGTGAACCGCTGTGGTGGGTGCCACCGCCAGTGCGACAAGATCGAGACCACACCTGCACCTGCCCCGACTCCTGTCCCGCGTGTCTGTAACCCCTACACCCCAGAGACCCCGTGCATTGCACAGGAGGGTGTGTGCTACAACGCAGGGACGTGCCAATGCGAGACACACCTCAAGAAGGCTGAGTGCCTTGATGATCCCTGCTCTGCGCACAAGTGTTCTGCTGGTTACGAGTGCCGCGTGAACCGCTGTGGCGGGTGCCACCGCCAGTGCGACAAGATCGAGACCACACCTGCACCTGCCCCGACTCCTGTCCCGCGTGTCTGCAACCCCTTCACCCCAGAGACCCCGTGCAATGCGCAGGAGGGTGTGTGCTACAACGCAGGGACGTGCCAATGCGAGACACACCTCAAGAAGGCTGAGTGCCTTGATGATCCCTGCTCTGCGCACAAGTGTTCTGCTGGTTACGAGTGCCGCGTGAACCGCTGTGGCGGGTGCCACCGCCAGTGCGACAAGATCGAGACCACACCTGCACCTGCCCCGACTCCTGTCCCGCGTGTCTGCAACCCCTTCACCCCAGAGACCCCGTGCAATGCGCAGGAGGGTGTGTGCTACAACGCAGGGACGTGCAGTGTGAGACACACCTCAAGAAGGCGGAGTGCCTTGATGATCCCTGCTCTGCGCACAAGTGTTCTGCTGGTTACGAGTGCCGCGTGAACCGCTGTGGTGGGTGCCACCGCCAGTGCGACAAGATCGAGACCACACCTGCACCTGCCCCGACTCCTGTCCCGCGTGTCTGTAACCCCTACACCCCAGAGACCCCGTGCATTGCACAGGAGGGTGTGTGCTACAACGCAGGGACGTGCCAATGCGAGACACACCTCAAGAAGGCTGAGTGCCTTGATGATCCCTGCTCTGCGCACAAGTGTTCTGCTGGTTACGAGTGCCGCGTGAACCGCTGTGGTGGGTGCCACCGCCAGTGCGACAAGATCGAGACCACACCTGCACCTGCCCCGACTCCTGTCCCGCGTGTCTGCAACCCCTACACCCCAGAGACCCCGTGCAATGCGCAGGAGGGTGTGTGCTACAACGCAGGGACGTGCCAATGCGAGACACACCTCAAGAAGGCTGAGTGCCTTGATGATCCCTGCTCTGCGCACAAGTGTTCTGCTGGTTACGAGTGCCGCGTGAACCGCTGTGGCGGGTGCCACCGCCAGTGCGACAAGATCGAGACCACACCTGCACCTGCCCCGACTCCTGTCCCGCGTGTCTGTAACCCCTACACCCCAGAGACCCCGTGCATTGCACAGGAGGGTGTGTGCTACAACGCAGGGACGTGCCAATGCGAGACACACCTCAAGAAGGCTGAGTGCCTTGATGATCCCTGCTCTGCGCACAAGTGTTCTGCTGGTTACGAGTGCCGCGTGAACCGCTGTGGCGGGTGCCACCGCCAGTGCGACAAGATCGAGACCACACCTGCACCTGCCCCGACTCCTGTCCCGCGTGTCTGCAACCCCTACACCCCAGAGACCCCGTGCATTGCACAGGAGGGTGTGTGCTACAACGCAGGGACGTGCCAGTGTGAGACACACCTCAAGAAGGCGGAGTGCCTTGATGATCCCTGCTCTGCGCACAAGTGTTCTGCTGGTTACGAGTGCCGCGTGAACCGCTGTGGCGGGTGCCACCGCCAGTGCGACAAGATCGAGACCACACCTGCACCTGCCCCGACTCCTGTCCCGCGTGTCTGCAACCCCTACACCCCAGAGACCCCGTGCATTGCACAGGAGGGTGTGTGCTACAACGCAGGGACGTGCCAATGCGAGACACACCTCAAGAAGGCTGAGTGCCTTGATGATCCCTGCTCTGCGCACAAGTGTTCTGCTGGTTACGAGTGCCGCGTGAACCGCTGTGGCGGGTGCCACCGCCAGTGCGACAAGATCGAGACCACACCTGCACCTGCCCCGACTCCTGTCCCGCGTGTCTGTAACCCCTACACCCCAGAGACCCCGTGCATTGCACAGGAGGGTGTGTGCTACAACGCAGGGACGTGCCAATGCGAGACACACCTCAAGAAGGCTGAGTGCCTTGATGATCCCTGCTCTGCGCACAAGTGTTCTGCTGGTTACGAGTGCCGCGTGAACCGCTGTGGCGGGTGCCACCGCCAGTGCGACAAGATCGAGACCACACCTGCACCTGCCCCGACTCCTGTCCCGCGTGTCTGTAACCCCTACACCCCAGAGACCCCGTGCATTGCACAGGAGGGTGTGTGCTACAACGCAGGGACGTGCCAATGCGAGACACACCTCAAGAAGGCTGAGTGCCTTGATGATCCCTGCTCTGCGCACAAGTGTTCTGCTGGTTACGAGTGCCGCGTGAACCGCTGTGGCGGGTGCCACCGCCAGTGCGACAAGATCGAGACCACACCTGCACCTGCCCCGACTCCTGTCCCGCGTGTCTGTAACCCCTACACCCCAGAGACCCCGTGCATTGCACAGGAGGGTGTGTGCTACAACGCAGGGACGTGCAGTGTGAGACACACCTCAAGAAGGCGGAGTGCCTTGATGATCCCTGCTCTGCGCACAAGTGTTCTGCTGGTTACGAGTGCCGCGTGAACCGCTGTGGTGGGTGCCACCGCCAGTGCGACAAGATCGAGACCACACCTGCACCTGCCCCGACTCCTGTCCCGCGTGTCTGTAACCCCTACACCCCAGAGACCCCGTGCATTGCACAGGAGGGTGTGTGCTACAACGCAGGGACGTGCCAATGCGAGACACACCTCAAGAAGGCTGAGTGCCTTGATGATCCCTGCTCTGCGCACAAGTGTTCTGCTGGTTACGAGTGCCGCGTGAACCGCTGTGGTGGGTGCCACCGCCAGTGCGACAAGATCGAGACCACACCTGCACCTGCCCCGACTCCTGTCCCGCGTGTCTGCAACCCCTACACCCCAGAGACCCCGTGCAATGCGCAGGAGGGTGTGTGCTACAACGCAGGGACGTGCCAATGCGAGACACACCTCAAGAAGGCTGAGTGCCTTGATGATCCCTGCTCTGCGCACAAGTGTTCTGCTGGTTACGAGTGCCGCGTGAACCGCTGTGGCGGGTGCCACCGCCAGTGCGACAAGATCGAGACCACACCTGCACCTGCCCCGACTCCTGTCCCGCGTGTCTGCAACCCCTACACCCCAGAGACTCCGTGCATTGCACAGGAGGGTGTGTGCTACAACACAGGGACGTGCCAATGCGAGACACACCTCAAGAAGGCTGAGTGCCTTGATGATCCCTGCTCTGCGCACAAGTGTTCTGCTGGTTACGAGTGCCGCGTGAACCGCTGTGGCGGGTGCCACCGCCAGTGCGACAAGATCGAGACCACACCTGCACCTGCCCCGACTCCTGTCCCGCGTGTCTGCAACCCCTACACCCCAGAGACCCCGTGCATTGCACAGGAGGGCGTGTGCTACGACGCAGGGACGTGCCAGTGTGAGACACACCTCAAGAAGGCTGAGTGCCTTGATGATCCCTGCTCTGCGCACAAGTGTTCTGCTGGTTACGAGTGCCGCGTGAACCGCTGTGGCGGGTGCCACCGCCAGTGCGACAAGATCGAGACCACACCTGCACCTGCCCCGACTCCTGTCCCGCGTGTCTGTAACCCCTCCACCCCAGAGACCCCGTGCATTGCACAGGAGGGTGTGTGCTACAACGCAGGGACGTGCCAATGCGAGACACACCTCAAGAAGGCTGAGTGCCTTGATGATCCCTGCTCTGCGCACAAGTGTTCTGCTGGTTACGAGTGCCGCGTGAACCGCTGTGGTGGGTGCCACCGCCAGTGCGACAAGATCGAGACCACACCTGCACCTGCCCCGACTCCTGTCCCGCGTGTCTGCAACCCCTACACCCCAGAGACCCCGTGCATTGCACAGGAGGGCGTGTGCTACGACGCAGGGACGTGCCAGTGTGAGACACACCTCAAGAAGGCTGAGTGCCTTGATGATCCCTGCTCTGCGCACAAGTGTTCTGCTGGTTACGAGTGCCGCGTGAACCGCTGTGGCGGGTGCCACCGCCAGTGCGACAAGATCGAGACCACACCTGCACCTGCCCCGACTCCTGTCCCGCGTGTCTGCAACCCCTACACCCCAGAGACCCCGTGCAATGCGCAGGAGGGTGTGTGCTACAACGCAGGGACGTGCCAATGCGAGACACACCTCAAGAAGGCTGAGTGCCTTGATGATCCCTGCTCTGCGCACAAGTGTTCTGCTGGTTACGAGTGCCGCGTGAACCGCTGTGGCGGGTGCCACCGCCAGTGCGACAAGATCGAGACCACACCTGCACCTGCCCCGACTCCTGTCCCGCGTGTCTGCAACCCCTACACCCCAGAGACCCCGTGCAATGCGCAGGAGGGTGTGTGCTACAACGCAGGGACGTGCCAATGCGAGACACACCTCAAGAAGGCTGAGTGCCTTGATGATCCCTGCTCTGCGCACAAGTGTTCTGCTGGTTACGAGTGCCGCGTGAACCGCTGTGGCGGGTGCCACCGCCAGTGCGACAAGATCGAGACCACACCTGCACCTGCCCCGACTCCTGTCCCGCGTGTCTGTAACCCCTACACCCCAGAGACCCCGTGCATTGCACAGGAGGGTGTGTGCTACAACGCAGGGACGTGCAGTGTGAGACACACCTCAAGAAGGCGGAGTGCCTTGATGATCCCTGCTCTGCGCACAAGTGTTCTGCTGGTTACGAGTGCCGCGTGAACCGCTGTGGTGGGTGCCACCGCCAGTGCGACAAGATCGAGACCACACCTGCACCTGCCCCGACTCCTGTCCCGCGTGTCTGTAACCCCTACACCCCAGAGACCCCGTGCATTGCACAGGAGGGTGTGTGCTACAACGCAGGGACGTGCCAATGCGAGACACACCTCAAGAAGGCTGAGTGCCTTGATGATCCCTGCTCTGCGCACAAGTGTTCTGCTGGTTACGAGTGCCGCGTGAACCGCTGTGGTGGGTGCCACCGCCAGTGCGACAAGATCGAGACCACACCTGCACCTGCCCCGACTCCTGTCCCGCGTGTCTGCAACCCCTACACCCCAGAGACCCCGTGCAATGCGCAGGAGGGTGTGTGCTACAACGCAGGGACGTGCCAATGCGAGACACACCTCAAGAAGGCTGAGTGCCTTGATGATCCCTGCTCTGCGCACAAGTGTTCTGCTGGTTACGAGTGCCGCGTGAACCGCTGTGGCGGGTGCCACCGCCAGTGCGACAAGATCGAGACCACACCTGCACCTGCCCCGACTCCTGTCCCGCGTGTCTGTAACCCCTACACCCCAGAGACCCCGTGCATTGCACAGGAGGGTGTGTGCTACAACGCAGGGACGTGCCAATGCGAGACACACCTCAAGAAGGCTGAGTGCCTTGATGATCCCTGCTCTGCGCACAAGTGTTCTGCTGGTTACGAGTGCCGCGTGAACCGCTGTGGCGGGTGCCACCGCCAGTGCGACAAGATCGAGACCACACCTGCACCTGCCCCGACTCCTGTCCCGCGTGTCTGCAACCCCTACACCCCAGAGACCCCGTGCATTGCACAGGAGGGTGTGTGCTACAACGCAGGGACGTGCCAGTGTGAGACACACCTCAAGAAGGCGGAGTGCCTTGATGATCCCTGCTCTGCGCACAAGTGTTCTGCTGGTTACGAGTGCCGCGTGAACCGCTGTGGCGGGTGCCACCGCCAGTGCGACAAGATCGAGACCACACCTGCACCTGCCCCGACTCCTGTCCCGCGTGTCTGCAACCCCTACACCCCAGAGACCCCGTGCATTGCACAGGAGGGTGTGTGCTACAACGCAGGGACGTGCCAATGCGAGACACACCTCAAGAAGGCTGAGTGCCTTGATGATCCCTGCTCTGCGCACAAGTGTTCTGCTGGTTACGAGTGCCGCGTGAACCGCTGTGGCGGGTGCCACCGCCAGTGCGACAAGATCGAGACCACACCTGCACCTGCCCCGACTCCTGTCCCGCGTGTCTGCAACCCCTACACCCCAGAGACCCCGTGCCATGCGCAGGAGGGTGTGTGCTACAACGCAGGGGCGTGTCAATGCGAGACACACCTCATGAAGGCTGAGTGCCTTGACGATCCCTGCTCTGCGCACAAGTGTGCTGATGGATACAAGTGCCGCCCCACCAACTGTGGTGAATGCGGGCACCAGTGTTCGCTGGTGTGAGTGCGTGTCTCTGGCCCCGCTGGTGACATGGACAGCTGTCTGTGTCGGGATCGGGATCTGATCCGTGGCCCTGTGTTTTGTCAGGACGCCCCTTAGGGGTGTACTCCCGCTTCTTTGCGCGGCGTGAACTTGTCTGCGGCGTGGGCTCTGCCTTTGGCAACCCTTTGTGTCTGTCTTGGAGTTGTCGCCTTCACGCGCCTGTTGTTTTTGCTTATGTTTGTGTGTCTGTTTCTGTCATCTCTTCTTATCGTTCGCTTCTTGCCGCGGTGCGGCACTGCTACAGCACGCAACCGGCAATGTCCAGCCGGCCGGCACGCACACACGCACAAACGCACACTTTGCGTGTTGTTGCGGTGTGCAGGTGCGCGAGAGCTCTGCGGGTTGTGTTGGTATCGCCTTCTCTTGGCCCTCGCATGCAATCAATTGCATGCGTGCCAGTGGGTTAGGTGATGTTTGTGCGAGAGGTCGTGTGTGCAGCGTTGGACGCGGTTGCGCCACAAGCCAGCCGTGCAAACGCAAGCGTACACGCCCCCCCTGGCCTCAGGTTTGCCCCTCTGCGGACATTGTTTCCCTGTCCCTGCTCCTGTTCCCTCCCCTCCCCCTTCCCCTTCCCCTCTCCGCCATCTGGCATCTGGCATGCGCGGTCTGCTTGCGGGTCCGCATCTTTGCGAGAGGACGCGGCTGTCTCGTGCTGCCTGATATTTGCCCCACAGACCCCCTTGAACTGATGCGCACCTCCATGCCCATGCCCAGCCCTTCCCACAGGGCCTGGCTGGGTCGCTGCTGGCATGCTGACGTGTTCACGCAAAGGGGTGGTTGAGGTGCGTTGGTGGGAGGGAGGCAGGGCCATGGCACTGTTGCGATGACCCCCTTCCCCCTCCCGCTGATTCTGCCTCGGAGGAAGTCATCATCTTGGTCCGTCGTGAAGTCTGCAGCACACACGCCCCCCCCCCCCCCCCCCTAGGGGGGGTCAAATGGGGGTGACAAACACGATTTTTCAAAAAACCGGCGCAGAGGCCCCAAAGCCCCCGTAAACCCTCCAAACCCCCCCAGATCGGTCCGGAAACCCATCGAACCCCACTTTTCCACCATTCCGGGCACCTCAGGTGCCCGAATTGGGGTACCTAAATTTTGTGCCACCGTTTGGTACCGTACAGTGCCACTGTGTGGGAGGTTGGAAAAGAAAATGCCCCAACACACCACATCTGAGGGTTGCAATGCATGTTGCTTGCCAACCACGTCATCCGGTGGGTGTCAGGCGCTATGTAGGTGGCATTAGCCAGGTCTTCGATGTGTTCTGGCTTGTATATGTACCTCCCTGCCTGCGGCACAGGCACTGCCTTTGTCCCCCACACCAGCCACAGAGAGCGTATTGTACTCGGTCCACGGTTGCTGATTCATTGTGATGCGTTGTATCCTCGAGTGAACGTCACACACTAGTGGCACCACCACCCGCCATCCGAGAGCTGTATTGACTTTGCGCGCTTCCGTTGTATTCACCTCGCCACGCATATTGCACCGTTCAGTACCAGTGCTCTTGGGCCAGGCAAAGTAGACCGCAGCAACTACCAATTCTGGCACAATGGGTACCACGACAGCGCACTTCATGTGTTCCCGGAATGTACAGCTCGTGTTGCAACAGTCGTTGTCAACACATCCCGGTTGTGGAGCACTGCTGCACAGGAATCACACGACCATCTGGACTGTTCCGTACCTACAGGCAGCCTCCCGGTGCATGGTGGCAGGGAGGTATATATACAAGCCAGAACACATCGAAGACCTGGCTAATGCCACCTACATAGCGCCTGACACCCACCGGATGACGTGGTTGGCAAGCAACATGCATTGCAACCCTCAGATGTGGTGTGTTGGGGCATTTTCTTTTCCAACCTCCCACACAGTGGCACTGTACGGTACCAAACGGTGGCACAAAATTTAGGTACCCCAATTCGGGCACCTGAGGTGCCCGGAATGGTGGAAAAGTGGGGTTCGATGGGTTTCCGGACCGATCTGGGGGGGTTTGGAGGGTTTACGGGGGCTTTGGGGCCTCTGCGCCGGTTTTTTGAAAAATCGTGTTTGTCCACGTAAAAGGGTGGCATTTGACCCCCCCTACCCCCCCCCCCCCCTGCCCCCTTTGGTTGTCCCCCCTCCCAGCGCCTTCAGCCTGCTATGCCCCCTGCCTTTGGTCTGTGGCTCTGCGACACACTGTTTTTCGTTCCGTCTGCACTTCTCCACAGTTTGCTGCCACCCCCCCCCCCTCTGCACAAAATTAAGGACTAACATTGCAAGAAGGTGCTGGGAGATTTACTTTTCCATTCACTCTCGACGGTCAACCCCCCCCCCCCCCTCTGCAGCGTCTGAGTTTCCTCACTTCTGACGGGTGCACAGGTCAAAATGGGATTTGGTGCATTTGTCCCGCCACAAATCGATGCGGGTATCCAGAGGGCGCTGCAGGAGGTGAAGAAGCTGATTCTCGAGGCCAAGAACCCTACGTTCGCCTTTGACCCCTCGTCGCAGCAGCAGTACGACGATAAGTTTGTCCTGGCAGAGTTCCTGACACGCTCCGCTGTCGCCTCTGTTGTCGACGCACTCGGACTGATGAGCATTACCCCGCAGCAGCTGCAAGAACTCGTCTCTTGGGCACGCGATGGTCGTACCGTCACCCTCTGCCTCGTTGCTGAGGAGCGTGCTGCCTTCAAGGGCAAGGAGGACCGTGCTGTCGATCACGCAAAGTACCAGAAGCAGACTGATGACGGGCCCGCCACCACGACGACATACTCCCATTTTGTAACGCACTACACCTGGGAGTTTGGGTATTCGTACGAGCTGTTCATCTATTCCGGGAGCAATGACGGGGGCCGTGGTGTGTCTGTGACAACTGAAGGGGATTCGCCTCGCACTGTGCTCATCCGGGCAGATCGCACGACACAGTTTGTGACGTTGACCGACACGTCACCGGAGACCATCTGCCCCTACCGCGCTGAGGTGGACCTGTCGTGGCTGCTGCAGCAGATCCAGTTTGCCGAAGGCGAGGGGCACCGCATGTGCTTTGCCATCAACCGCGCTGCCAAGGAGTGCCTCACGCCCTTCCGCAATCCGGATGTGCAGGTCGCCGTGTCCTTCTTCAGGAGCCTCAACAAGTGGGCCGAGGGGATGCACCATCACTTCCTCCGCGTGCTGAAGGGTTTGACAGCTGACACAGCCAGCAAGGGGGCGTATCAAAACTTTGTCAATGTGGCGCAGGCGCACGACGTGTTTGTGCCGATCGTCCCGCTCGTGCACACCGCAGGGAGGAAGCGTGGGCGTGACGATGCAGATGGCGATGCGGAATCCTCCACAATTGGCAACACATGTGTCTCCGACACCGACCGCTGTGTTGTTGTGATGCAGGGTCTGCGGGGCCTCCAGAACAAGCTCGAGACGGTCAACAGGGCCTTCCCAGACAGCGGGTTTGTCACTGCTTCGGAGGGCTGTGCTGTCACCATCAGCCACTACATGACGCGCGTCGCATGCGTCTACCTGCACTACGCGCAGGGGCTCGAGCGGAACCTGCGTGACATCCTGGTGACAGCCCTTGCGAAGAACATCACCCCCTCCGACTTCACGGAGTACATGGACTTCCACTACAGGCAGGTTTACCTCGACACCTTCCAGCCGCGTGACTTCTGCCAGGTTGTGAGGAGGAAGGCGGCCGACCAGGCGAGGCCGCCGAACCCTGAGGGGTACTTCAGCATCCAGCAGGATACGCGCCCTGTGCAGACCTTCTTCAGGGAGATGGGAGAGCGTGACTTCTTCTTTGACATTGACAGCGCGACGCGCGTGCGGTTTGTCGGGGGCTGTACCGCCCACGCCCTGGTTCAGCAGCAGTTTGGAGGTGTCTTCGGGGGTGGGGGGGGCTTCGGGCAGAGCACCGGTCAGCTGCAGGTCAAGGCGGAGGCACGGCAGTTCTCGTCCTACATCCTGCTGCTGGGGACCCTGGGGGAGGGCGGCCGCTTGACAGCCAAGCAGGCGCTGGTCGTGGAGAACAAAGACTCGTTTATAATCCCCCTGCTGACCAACGTTATCCCCACCGCCCAGGCGTTCCGCGAATACCTCGAAGGGCTGTCCCCTGTGCAGCAGAGGTTTGCCAAGGCCTACCGCCAGATGCAGCTCAACGAGACGCTGCTGGCAATCTGTGTGGTGCAGGTGCGCCCGCAGCTGGAGCGTGCTTTGAACCTTCCTCCTGGTTCGCTGACGAAGGAGGTGCAGCTGACGAGGGATATTCTGGAGATGATGATGTCGCACAACATTGCCGCGGATATCCTTGCCTTTGATGAGGAGACCGATTTCGACACGAAGGCCAACGAAGCTGATGACGACTTTGACATGGTTGACTCTGACGATGCGTGCCCGAAGGGCAAAGGCGCAGCCAAGGGAAAGGCTGAGAAGGAGCCGAAGAAGGTGCAGCACAGAGACAGGATTGTCGCGGTGAAGCAGCATGTCGCCAGTTTGGGGTCACTGATCCCGAAGCACTACGAGGCTGCCCCCAAAGTGACAGTCAAAACAACCGTTACCACAACAGGCGGCTTTGGGGCAAGCTCGAGCTGCAACACTGGGAGCGCTTCCACTTTCTCATTTGGCGCAAGCAGCAGTGCCGCCGCCGCCGCCGGGGGGTTCGGTGGATTCAGCGGGGGCTTCGGCGCCGCCGTCGACACCTCCGCCGGGGGGTTCAGTGGTCCTCCCCCCCAGCAGGCCGAAGCCCCGCAACCCAGCCAAGCCACCTCAGTCAACTTCGGGGCCGCCGCAAGTGGGTTTGCTGCATCCGCTGGAGGCCAGCAGCAGGCACAGGCACAGGCACAGTCCACAACGCCGGAATTATTTGAATGCATGGACAACGCCGCACAGGCTGCATCGGACGACACCCTGGTCGACCTGCCGCACGCAATGCAGGCTGCATGCGACAAGCTGGACACCTCTGCGAGCCTGCGCCCCACAGTGGTGAAGGCGAGCAGCACCCAATGGAGCCATTTCAAGCCTGCTGCACCGGGCAGCCGCAAACGCGTTCTCGCGGAGACCCTCGACAAGGAGGGCGTGTCGGAGAAGCGCTCCCAGGCCTTCGACCTGCTGCAGGAGCTGACGCGTGGCGGGGCCCTGCCTCTGGAGGAGGCGCATGTGCATGTCGTCCTGACGTCCACCCAGTGCTTCCTCAAGTCGGTGCTGGATACTGTTGTGGAGGAGAATGTCAGCCCCATCGACAGGGTGGAGCACGGCTCCTTGATTGCGGCGTCTGTCATCCATGGCAAGCCTGCAGCAAGCCTGCTGCAGGCGGGGCACGCCCGTCGCATCCAGTCGACGTCACCGGAGCTGTTTGCCCTCTGAGGCTGCTCGTGAGGTGTATGCGGCTCAACAGTGCGCAGGTGAGTGTGATTTAGCCTCTGGAGAGGAAGAAATAGTGGACTGGCAATGAATGGGGGGCGGGGGAGGAGAGGTGTGGCTGTGGCTGTGGCTGCAGTGACTGTCGGTTTGTCGGGCTGGCTTGGGGGGGCGGGTGGGGAGGTGAGGGAGGGTGGGGAGGGCGGCGAGGGCAGCGGTGTGTCTTTTCTGTGGGGTTCCTGGCCTACCCCTGCGGTCAAAGACTGACACCGGACACTCTCCAAAACCTTAAGAGAACCATGTGTGGGGAAGGGAAGTGCGGAGGACGCTTCAGGACTCCGGGTTAACCTGCCCCAAGCGCTGGCGGGAGACAGTGGCAGTCGCATCGGTAGACAGCTCGCTGTGCACTGCTCCTCAACGCAACGAAAATGGAAAAAAAAATAGTATAGCGGACACTTGGGTTTGCGGGTTCATCGACGGGTGTACAGTCTTCTCCTTTACGGATATCCAGGCCGTAATGCTCCAGGAGACAGCAGCGAAATATGGAGATATTGATGGAGAGGGGGGTGGGGCGGTCTGCTTGCGGCACTCCAGCACCGTATCTGCGTGACAACCCCCTAGCTGTAGCGTGTGCATGTTGATAGAGTGTTTTGAGAATTCACCCGACGTGTTTGAGCTGCCTTTTTCGCTTCCCATATTTTTTTGACGGGGTGAACTATTTCTGGATGTGTTCCGCAGCAGCCCCTCCGGGTGAGGGGGGGGGCACGCACGGTGGCATTCCCCCTTTCCTTTGTTTGTCAGGGCCTTCGTGCGGCCTGTATTTTTTTGAGAGTTGTGCTCACAACGCAGGAAACTGTGCCCGTGCAAATCCTTGCCGAACATCACCATGCTCTACAAACAGGTGCGTGGGGTGTTCTCGCGATCGATGATTATCCTCAGGCTCTTCTCTTCTCTTCAGATTTGCACTACTCCACAGTTTGTTCCTGCTTTCGCGCAGAAGAAGAATGCTATTCAGTTGTGCTAGCTACTCTCCCCAACTTTTGGGTTTCCCCCCCCATAAAAAAGCGTCGACCCAGCGTCGACCCAGTGGACTGGGTTGACGCTTGGTCGAGGCTTGGAGCGTCGACCCAGTGGAACTGGGTTGCCATTCAAGCCTGGACCAAGCGTCAACCCATTTATTACACTGGGTCGACGCTCACCAAGCGTCGACCAAGCGTCAACCCACTTTCACTGGGTCGACGTCGAAGAGAGTATGGTGTTGCAGGAACAGATGCTCACTACCGTGCCTCCGGCGGCTGGGGGGCTCCGCCCCCCAGACCCCCCTGTGGCGTATGTCTCGTACTCAAGTCATTTGATTCCCACCGGGTCAGGGAATCCAACCACTCCAGTCGCCTCAGGGGGACGCAGCCAACTCACACAGAATCTGTACGCCCACAATGAACAGATGTTCACTACCGTGGCCTCCGGCGGCTGGGGGGCTCCGCCCCCCAGACCCCCCATCTCGCGTGCCCGTCTAGTAACCAAGTCCTCGCGCTTTGACGGCCGTGGCATATCAGGGGGCAGCGTCGAAATCATGGTCCCGAAAGCCATTTTTTGGTTTCCTCCGGCACCCGACGGCGCGAGCGGGAGAGGAACCACGGAAGGAACCCAGCGCCTCACACCGTGCCCGCCTAGTGGTCCACCGATGGGAAAATTCGGCAACAACACGAGCGCGCGCGAAGCGCGCGCGAGAAAAATTGACCCCTAGTGTTTTCCCCCTGATCCCCCCCCCCAAAACAGGAGCGTCAACCCACCAAATCTCCAAAATCGAAAAGTTAGCGACAGGCCTGTCAGGAACAGCCATTTCTACATTCTACTCTTGACTTTTTACCCCCTTTTCACTCTTGACAATCCCACCCCACCCCCCATCCCCCGCGCCTCCCCTTCTCTCTTCATCTCCTATCCAACGTAAACTCGTTTTTTTCCTGATTCAAAGGGGGCCCTCGCTACCAAGTGTGACTGAGTGAGAAAAAGTGAGAAGTCAGCCATGTTTGGCTGAAAACTGACGACTCGTGACTCACAGTGACTCGTAGCGAGGGCCCCCAAAAAAGCACATTCCAGGAAACGGCTCGGGATTTTGAAGGCCCCCAGAGCGCAGGTCTGCTCGCTTGAAACAAATGCCCGAGCGCTCGAAAATGGGGAGTGGATCGCTAGTGATCGTGCCTGGTCAGGCAGGTAGGGCAGCTGCCCTACCTATTAAAGTTTTGGGCACGAGCCCAGCGAGATCACTGATCG
Organism: Rhynchopus euleeides; assembly: GCA_963210315.1. Taxonomy (NCBI): domain Eukaryota; phylum Euglenozoa; class Diplonemea; order Diplonemida; family Diplonemidae; genus Rhynchopus; species Rhynchopus euleeides. Next base: position 1,661,332 of record OY723254.1, read on the forward strand.
CTACCCTGAACTGTGAAAAGGACTGCCGAGGTTCTTGTGTTTTGTTAGTGCAACGGGATGGGCAACGCTTTACACCTCACGACGAACTGCTCCATGCTTTGTGCACTGTGCAACGAGTGAGCACCGTGCACACTTGCCCGAGCGTGCCACTGTTGTGGTTAGTGAGTTATCGCGCTGTCAGAAACCACGGTGCTAAACGAAGGCTATCCCTTTCACCTTTGCCGTGAGACACAATTGTGTCCTCAATGTACTCATAGTGTCGTTCCGGTCTGTGTATTCCAGCCACGGGACAATATGATTCTACCTGTGGCGAGGATTGCCGCAAGCAGCTCCCTGCCCACGCCCAATGGGCCTCGGGAGGGGTGCCTTCTTTACCCCAACACACGAGGAGGAGGGTCGTGAGGAGCATGCTTTGGTTCGAACACTGAGGGCCTTCAATGGGGCATCGCCAACATGCCCCCATGAGGGCACGCGTCAGGTGGGCTTGCCCTGTGGCTGCAAAAGGGCAGTGCCTCGTGCATCTTGCTCTTTCCTTTCTGTTTGTCTTGCTGTTCAGCCCGGAGAGGCAGGGCTCCACTTCCCACCTTCCCCCCATTCACTTCGCATGGGCCTTTAGGCCCCCGCATATGCGGCACACGGCAGGCACGAGGTTTTGGTTGTTCAGGGTCGGGGTTACACAGAAACCCAGGCAGTGTTACCTTTGTTCTGTTCTTTGCGTGTCTGTTGGTTTGTGCATGCTAAGCCACGAAATGTGCTTTGTGGGTGTGCCCTCAAAGCCGATCTGAGTGTGCGGGTGCAGTGTCGTGATGTGCTTGTGTTCTGATGTGTTTGTTGTATTCCCTTCCAAGCTGCGCGTTCCCCGACCCCCCTCCCCACACGATGCCGAGTGGACAACACACGCCGGTTTGCCCTCACCCCCACCCCCATTCCCACACCCAGCCTAACACCAAATCCCATCTCATGTGTCTAGCTTCCAACCCTTCAGTTCTGCCTGTCATGTGTATCAGCGTGCACCCTTGCCCCATTCCCACACGCACCCCCCCAAAGGTCGACGCAGTTCGTCGCTGCAGCCCGAGCTGAACACAAGCAGGGTCGGAACAGCCTTGTCATGGAAGTGCTGCTTGTGGATGAGCTCACAGGCTCAGATTCGTGGGCGTTGATCGAAGATACGACAGTACCGGGTGATGTCAAGCGACAGGCCCAGGATGCATTTGGACACAATGCGGATCACATCGACCTTATCTACGGCGATGTCGTCCTGACAGACGAACCCGATGCACTGCGTGTGTTGGAAGAGGGCGTGCGCCTCAACGTCGCGCTCAACGGGCGTGTGTTCCTACAGCGGCTGCAAGGCGGGCTGCGATTTGCTGACATTCCGCCGTGGGCACAGAGCAGGCAGGATTGTGCCCTTGCGGCGGTGAGTGCAGACCCGCGGCAGTTTGAACATTTCCCGGAAGAGGTGAAGTGCGACCGAGGTATCGTTGAGGCAGCTGTTGGCAAGATGGGGCATCTGCTGCAGTACGCCCCACTGAAAGATCAGAAGGACCACACGCTGCTTGCATTGGCGGCGCGTTCATGGCGCACAAATCACACACAAGCCGTCCTCAACAGCCGTGTCTTCGTCTTGGAAGCCTTGCGATACCGCACGGTGCGGTATTCGAATCTCTCTAGATCCCTGCAGAGAGACTTGGAGGTGGCACTGGCAGCGGTTGCTGGGGGCACCTGTGTGCAGAGTATTGATTCTTCAGTGTCGAGCCACCCCGACGTGGTGCACACTGCCCTCTCTCTTCACCCTGTCAGTAACTGGGAGTACCTGCCTGTCACACTGAGGTGCAACCTGCCGAACCTTCTCCTCGCAATACTGTCCACGCCAGGCAAGGTTGCAGGCGCCCATCACCTGCGTTCTGCAGGGTGCCTCCGGAAAGACCGTGAGGTTGTGCGCCGCATTGTGTCGTACAATGGGGTGGCACTGTGCCACGCTCACCCTCGGATGTGGCAGGACGAGGAGCTCCTCAATATATGGTTTGCGCAAGATGATCGCGCTACGATCCCCACAGAGATGCTGGAACACCGCACGGTGGTTACGGCTGCGCTGGCCCATTCTCGTTCGATAGAACGTCTCCCGCGGCGCTTCCACAGTGACAGGGGCATTGTGCTGGCATACCTGAAATCTCGCAATTATCCCAGCAGCGCCCGCGCAGCGGACAAAATCTGCATCCGCCCGTGGGCGGACGACCGTGAAATCGTGTTGGCGGCAGTACGGCGTGCGTGGTGGTACCTGTGGCAGGCAGATGCGAGCATGTGGTGCGACGCAGAGATCTTTGCTTTAGCTACACGCAACGGCACACTGCGGGATCTGGTATCCTGTGCCAACAGCGACATCATAGACAACTGGGATGTGGGCGTGCAGATCGTTGCCGCTGATTGCAGTCTGATCTACAAACTCGGGAGGGGCAGGCGGCGCAGCAGGGACTTCGTCCTGCAGGCCATGCAGGCCTCTGCCAACCCGTCCGACCTTCCCAACCTTCTGTCGCGCGGGGTGCTGCGGGACCCAAATATTCGGAAGGTCCTGTTGTCAGGCCCATGGTCTCCCATGCCAGCTGCGGTGCGCGCCACATTCTTCGCAGCTCTGCCAGACGGCTGCGATGATGAGATGCTCGCCGCAGTGCAGCGCACCCCAGCTTCATTCTCCTCTTTTTACTCGCCAGCACGCCCCTGCGACCACGCGGGTATTGCCCTCGCAGCAGCATCGCAGTGCTTCGACGTGCTGGCGCTGTGCTCTGCCCGCCTGAGGGCCCACCGCCCCCTGGTGCTGGCCTGCGTCGACCTGTGTGGGGAGGCGCTGCGCTGGGTGGGCCCTGATCTGGCAGGGGATCGCGAGGTGGTGCGCCGTGCCTGTGCTGCCGGTGCCTTCGCAGTCCGCTTTGCGTCTGTCAAGCTGAAGAGCGACCCTGAGTTTGTAGAGGGGCTGCTGGGCACGGCAGGGGTGGACGTGCTGCGACATGTGCCAGAGCTGTGGGGGGACGAGCAGGTCGCGTCGGCTGCTGTTGCCCTGTCTGCAGGCCCTCTGCGCGGCTGTGCAGGGTGGCAGCGCTGGTGCGATGATGAGGGTGTCATGACCCGTGCGGCGCAGCGCGACCTGCGAAGCTTGCGCCATGTGAGCAGTAGGTTGCTCAACGACGAGCGTCTTGCGGGCCAGATCCTTGGCGCTGTTTCGGATGATGCAGAGTTCGTGTTCAAAAACCTGGCCGCACACACTCACCACGCCTTCGGCAGGGCATGGCTCAAGGTGCAGAGGCGGTTGCAGGGGTGTGTCATGGACAGGGCTTTGGTGCTGGCTTACGCCACAGAGGTCCCAGGTATCCTGTGGTACGCCCACGAGACGTTGTGTGCAGACCGGGAGGTGGTGTTGGCAGCTGCCGCAAATGAAGCCGCGACTGCCCTGTCTTTTGCAAGCACGACCCTGCGGCAGGACCGCGAGTTTGTGGCAGATGTCGTGCAATGCCGTGCGAGCGCCACAGGTGTGCTGCGGGAGGCAAAATGTTTGAACAACGACCGCGCCTTGTTCCTCGCAGCGCTGGCGAAGGGCGAGTCCCTGTCGCATGCAAGCGACTGCCTGAGGCGCGACCCCATGGTGCTAGCTGCAGTCGCACAGCACTCCCCTGGAGACGCACCACCACCCGCTGTTCGTTGTGTCTCCAAAGACAATGCCCTGAATGACTACGACGCCTTCCTGGACGCAGTCAAGAAGGATGGCCGGTTGCTGAAAGACGTCCCGGAGCACATGTTCACCACAGAGCTGGTGCGGGAGGCTGTGCTGGGGAACGGAATTCGTTTGGAGTTCGTGCAAGGCTTGTGTCACAGGCCAGCGGTAAAGAAGGCACTGAGACAGATTCTGAAGACCGAGACATGGTTGGGGTGGGCCGACTGGGAGGTGTCACTGTTCGAGTACATGTACACAAGAGAGGAGAATCTCTGGAATTGGCTCACCGACATGACACTTGCCGAGAAAATTGTACGTTCCCACCCACCCACTTGGAAGCTGCTGCCCAAGAACATGAGGTCTCGTGCCCTCGCCGAGAAGGCATTGGTGTGGTGATGACAGTCACACGTCTAAATGTTGTGTCTGGGGTGATGGGAAACTGGGATTCGTGTAGGTTCCGTGTATTTTTCTCAGGCTCACTGCAGACTTCTAGGGTTATAGCCGCAGTAATGCTGACTACAGGCAGGCATCACCCAAGGCTATCATCACGACGCCTTACTGAGAGAAAGGCACTCTGCAATGCGATTTGATCACAATGCCTAAGACAGTGTACGTGCACACAGCTGTCCGGGTTGCCCCTGCACCCCCCGCCACATGGTAGCGAATGTTAGCCTTTCGGCTGTCGAAATGACGTCATCGTTTCGAAAATCGCCGAATCAAAAAAAATCCCCCCCCCCCCCCCGAATCTGATTCAGCCAGTGAAGGAAGGCAGCTTTGCATGGCAGCCCGCAACCCCAGCCCCCCCTCCCGTCACACTGCACCTTTTTGGGGGAGAGTTGAAGCGGCATGGGTGGTACCCCTGGGGCCGCTTCCTGCCGCCGCACCTTGTCAACACTACGCATGCTGCCTTCAGCCAACCTCCACCTCTGCCCCCCTGCAGACATGTCTGCCCCTGCTGCGGGTGACACCTCCTATGAATCGACGCTGGAATACGACCTGCAGTTCGACGGGCATGTCGATAATTTCTGCGACGACACCCTGTCAGGAACAGCCGGTGTGATCGGGACCCCCTCGGGCACAGAGCCTTTGCCGCTCCACCCCAAAGGCCGCAGCGGCAGCAACCCACACCAACCCGCTGACCCCACACAACACCCCTCACACCCTGGCGCGCCACCGCCACCTCCACCACCACCCCGCCACCACACCTCCTCCCCCTCGCCCACCTCCTCCACCCACCGCAGCACAACGCCCGACCACACGGCGTCCGATGCTGTCGGTGCGCAGCAGCAGCCCCTGGAGGAGGTAGCGCCCTACCCGCAGCTGCCCCTGCCCCTGCCACCCTCGCCGACCCTGGTGGCGGCACAGCCCCAAGGGGGTGTGGTGCAGGCAGGCAGTGCCTGCGGTGTCGAGGCGGAGGTGGGCGAGGGGGGTGCGACACCGCCGCAGCCTGAAGCCGCGCCCTTCAGCGTGATGTCCGCCAGCAGCGATGTGTGGGAGCTTCCAGCGACGGGGGTAAAGCTGTTTCCAGTCCTCCCCGACGTGCGGATCGCGGGGTTCAGGGGGGCGCCCCCGGGACAGCACGGCCCATCCACACACACTGCTGCCGCAACGTCATCCAGGCGGCTTGTCAAGGTGAAGCGTGGCGTGGGACACCCCGCACGGCGCGGCGTTGCCACGCTCACACGCCCCGCTCCCTCCGACGGAGCCCTGCAGGGTAGCCCGGAGGGGCCCCCTGCGACAGAAATGGGTGTGGGTTGGAGTGGTTCAACCTACGTGCCTGGTGTCTGCCTCAACAGCAGCTCTGGAGGGGATGGGAGCCGGCCCGCAGTGCCCCAGACGACAACCCTTGGCTGCGTTCTGACGGGTGGCACGCTGCAGGCCGATGCTGGGGATGTGGGCTGCTGGGGTGGGGGTGTCGCCGACAGCACGGCACGACGGCGGCAGCAAGCGCAGCAACATCCCAGCGGGGTTGCAGATGTGGTGGTGAGCCCTGTGGCCAGGCCTAGGGTGGAGATGGGTTGCCGCTCAGTGGGGGCCGCGGCCTCGAAGGATCGTTTCCTGCCTCCAATCGGGGGTGGCGGTGTCGGGCATTGGGATCCAGTGGGCGGTGATGCGGATGACTGCGGTGGTGGTGATCCCGAGGGCTTCCGGCATCTGCAGGAGAGTTTAGCGCGTGCCATCAGCTGGGGTGCGCGGAAATACGGCTCGTTGGATCGTGCCTGGATGAAGTCGTCGGAGTTTCTTTCAAGGTTCAAACACGAGGATCTTTTTGAGAAGGCAAATCGTGTCGCCTTGAGCCAGATCAAAGAATGCGCCTCCAACACCCTGGGTTTGAAGCAGCCGTGCAACCCCAGGTGCCACACTGCAGCTGTCTGCTTTGATCAGATCTGCATTGCCTGCATCGATGCATACCCATTCCTCGAAGAGCTTGTCTCGCGGACAAGGGCCCTGATATATGCTTCCGTATTTTTTGTGTCGCTCGACTCCACAGGGAGCACTGCAATCCCCTCAGGGTGCCCGCGCCTATCGAAGAAGCCCGTCACAACCCGGGGTGATTTTGAAAAGGCGTTTTCAAAGTTTTCCGACAGGAAGACCTTCTTCCAGGCCTGCAGGATGCTGTCGCAGTGCATCTCCGATAAGGACAGCCATCTCGGCGCCTTCAACGAAATGCAGTCGAAAACAGAAGGGTCTTTGGAGTACGTCATCCGCTATTGGAAGAAGCAGGTGAAGGGGCTGTGCTTCAGGGCCTGGCGGCAGACAATCAAGGGGGACGGGGAGACCGGGCAGCTGCGCGAGGCAATCGAGACCCTCAAGGAGACTCTCGCGAAGTCACAGGAGGAAACGCGCGCGGCGGTGGCGCGGGAGCGGAAGGTGGGGATGCATGCGAAGCTCACAGAGTCGACCCTCAACATACAGATCGACCACCAGATATCCAGCCTCATCAACGAGCGTGCTGAGCGCACGAAACTCCGTGCACAGCTCCAGGATCTGAAGGGCCGCATGGATGAGGAGAAGGACGTGGGAGCGCAGAAGGAAACCCTCCTTCGGGAGCGACTGAAAAAGCTCGAGGTGGTGCTGGACACCTTCAAGACACACCAGATCCTGAAGGCCTTCGAGATCCGCAACAGGTGCGGCGTTGTCGAGTATATCCAGGGAAGCCTTGACCTGTTTGACGAACGCGCCACCCGGGCAGTGGCGGGCAACACCTCCTTTCCCACCTCTGGGATGGACAGTGTGGGTGCCTCGGTGCGTGGGACGCACCACGCATCTGACGTAGAAGCATTTCTACTGGGCTGGCTCAACCGAGTCATCGAGACTTCGCTATTCTACAAGCCGCTCAAGCGAGTCCTGGGCTTTGGTGACGGGGTAGCTGCCTTCGACGCCTACTGGATGCTGTTGAACCGGATGAGCCCCCGGCATCTGGAGAGCAACCAGCTGCAGGTGTTCTTCGAGTCGAAGCCCTCACCTCAGCACCAGGCGCATCTGCTGCTGAAGAAGGTTGCAGAGATGGGCGTGCACCTCGACCTGCCTGCTGCAGGCCTCTTGGAGGAGGACACGTGCTACGATTACCACCAGCTGCTCGTGTCGGGGCTGTTTATCCGGTTCTGCGGGTGGAATGCATCGGGGATACAGTTCGGGCCCACAGCCGCCTCCTTGCTCCGGACAGGTATGGCTTTGGTCGGGTTGGGGTCAAAGGGGTGATTGGACCACTTCGGAGTAGGCCAGGAATCAGCTTTTGTGAGCGGAACATCCCTACCCAGCATATTGGGTGAATTGTGTATTGCGCATCATTGCCATCCGAATGCAGTGTCCCTGTGTGGCTTTTTAGCGGCTGTCCACTCCATACTCCCTGGGGTCACATCGGCTCGTTCACCGAGTTGCCAATTGTTTTGTGCGAGCTCTCTCGTTCTCTCTCTCTCTCTCTCTTTCTCGGTGTTCGGTTCCACGACGGCCCTCCCCCCACCCCCAACTCTAACACTACCCTCTTGACTTCAGATAACACGACGGATACGTTGCAATTCTTCGCAACTTTCGAGGAGGAGTCGGACGAGGTGCACGCCTTATGGGAAAAGGCAGCTGCCTACATACACGCAGGCATGTGGCGCCGCGTGATCGAAACCTCACGCGTCGACGAGTCCGCCGCCAGGCTCCGGGGCCAGTGGGCACGCCTCGGCCCTGACGCCACGAAGGCGATGGCAAAGACACCCGACTTTGCCACCGAAGCCCCCCTGACACTCGCCAGCCACAGGGAGGCCCTGCGGCGCACATTCCACTACTACGCCACAGGGCAGGACACCACAGGCCTCTCGGAGACAGAGCTCGCCATCGCCGCCATGCGGGTGGGCGGCAAGACGGGCATCAGCCACACAGGCACCCTGAGGCTGCTGCGCGACGCCCGCATCATCTCGCGCTCAATGTTCTCCGCGACGCACATCGAGCGCTGCATCGGCCTCTCTGCCTACTTCGACAAGACAGTGATGCGCGGGGCTGTCATCATGAGGGACGGCGAGCGTGTCATACATGTGGAGGACTTCTGCAGCATCCTTGTGGCGATTGCCTGCATGAACACCGATATGCCTTCCAAGGGCCTCGATACGCCGCATGCCGAGAACCCTTCTGCATGGATGACGGAGAACGGGAAGCGCCGGTGCGACAACCTGTCGCAGATCGTCGGGATGATCCAGGCACACTGCAGCCCCCAGGCATGCAGCCGGGCGGAGGGGGGCGGGTCACAGGGAGGCCAGCCGCCCCCTGCCCTCGTGGCGCAGTTCCGCAGTGCCTATGTGTATGTGGAGGGGACGCAGGAGCTGCTCAGCCACTACGACACGTCGCTGCAGATGGTTTTTGACAGCTATGCCTCAAAGCATGCTAAGGCATGCCTTCCCGTCGCGATGTTCTCTGCATTCAGCGTCGACTGCGGGCTGGTCGTGTCTGGTGGCGGGGCGGGTGGGGTGGCGGCATCCGATGTGTCGCAGGTAGTGTCGGGTGTCCTCAGCCCGCATGAGCTGCAGGCGTCCGGCCCGCCCGGCAGCCCCTCCGAGGCTGGGTTTCTGTACCACGAGTTTAAGGAGGCGCTGTGCGGGCTTTGCCTGGTGGTGTTCCCTGCGCCGTTCACACCCTTCCATAAGAAGCTGCAGCAGTTCATCGAAGAGTACGTCTTCTCCGTGCTGGCGAAACGCCTCAAAGGGAGCAGCTGAGCTGCAAAGCGGAACCACCGAGCACCCTTCTTCTATTCGTTTTTGCTGCAGATGCAGGAGAAGAGAGGGTCACAGTGGATAGGATAGGATATGTGGTTCCGTGCAGCCCCCAGTTTTCATGCCCGGTGATTGCCAAGAGAAGCTAATAAACAGTAGGCATGTGCGGTGCTGGTGGTGTCATGGTATTTTTATCATGGTGTGTGGGAATCAGGTGGTCGCCACAAGAGCCCTTCCGGGCTGTGTTGTTGCTGCTCGTGCTCCTCGCGTGTCTGGGTGTCACAAAAAGGGTGCCAGTGCCGCCTGCTGCGTGCCTCCGCCCAGGTGGGGGTGGGGGGTGAGTGGGTGCTACCGCACCACCACCCCCCGCCCCCCAAGCCGCCCCTCCCTCCCGATTAGCCCAGCCCATCCCCGTTGCCAACCAGCGGTGCTGTGACGCGGGTGGGTGAAAGAAAGACAAGGGGTGGCGACAGCCGCCGCATGTTGCAGGGCCGAAGTATCTTTTTTGCTGCCACCGCGCTGTTGGGTTTTCATTCTCACCTAGCACACGCAACACTTCTGTGCTGAAGGCTGCCCCCGCCCCCGCACACACCCCCCCGCATGGCGTGTTCCCTTGTCGAACAGTCCAGTGTTATTCTTTTGTGAACACCCTTCAGCTATTTTGCTCTTATCGCACCCTCCTTTGTTGCACAGGCGTACTCTATTGCAAGGCGTTGAAGATGTTGCGCCACGTATTGGCGGTGTTGTGCACCGCCGCCCCAGTGTTTGCGACGAAGATGAAGTATGAGCTCTTCGAGTACGAGAGCCAGGCCAACACTGCCTCCGTGGTGACCCACGGCAAGGCACGTTTCACCGTTCTCACCGACTCCCTGGTTCGCATGGAGTACTCCAGTGGGTCCACCTTTGAGGACCGGCCGAGTATCGCCTTTGTCAACAGGGCTGTGCCGACGCCGGAGTTCCAGCACAACGTGGTGGGCAACGCGCTGACCATCACGACGTCGAGGTTCAACCTGACCTACACGCCGGGCAGCTCTGGGTTCAGCTCGGGGCTGCTGCAGGTGGCCCCTGTGGGTGACTCCACCTTCCAGACGTGGCGCCACGGGCAGACCTCTGCCACGGACAGCGGGAACCTGCGCGGCACCTTCCGCACGCTGGACGGGAAGGCGGTGACTCCCATCGATTGCAGCAACGACAAGCTGGACCACTGCGAGTGGGGGCTGGTCAGCCGCACCGGGTGGGCCCTTGTTGACGACACGGGTGTCCCCGTCATGGATGACGACGACTGGTGGACGGACGACAGCGGGAAGATGCTGAAGAACAGCAACGACGAGGATCTCTACCTCTTCGCGCACTCCCACCGCTACACCGACGCCCTCAAGGACTACACGCAGGTGGGGGGTCGCATCCCGATCTTCCCGAGGAACAACCACGGCGTGTGGTTCACGCGCTGGTTGTACTACACCAACAACGATGTCATGCACGTCATCGAGGAGTACAAGCGCAACGGGCTTCCCCTCGACGTCATGATTCTCGACATGAACTGGCACAAGAAGGACGACTGGAGTGGTTACTCTTGGGACACGGGCCTGTTCCCCTACCCCAAGGACCTGACGGACTACATCCACCGCAATGGGCTGACCATCGGGGCCAACCTGCACGACGCCACCGGTGTCGGCAAGTGGGAGAATGCCTACAACGCGATGTGTGCCAAGCTCGGCTACAACCCTGATTCGCCCCCGGGCCCCAAGGGGATCCCGTTCTCACTGACGAACAAGTCGTATGTCTACGCGCTGGAGGACATCGTGCTGAAGGACATCGAGGACACAGGGATGGACTTCTGGTGGATCGACTGGCAGCAGGGCGAGACTGCCGGGGGGACCGGGCAGGACCCCAGGCACAAGATGAACCCCACGATCTGGACGGACAAGATGCGCGTCACCGACAGCATCCGTCGGTGCAAGATGGGTATCGAGTGCACTAACGAGCGTGGCGTGGTCTTCGCGCGTTGGGGTGGTCTGGGTAACCACAGGTACCAGCACGGTTTCAGCGGTGACGTTGCTGGTCTGACGTGGGACAACCTGGCCTTCCAGAGCTACTTCTCCGCCACGGCATCGAACGTGGGGTGGGGGTGGTGGAGCCACGACATTGTCGCCCCCGGGATGGACAACGAGATGTTCACCAGGTGGCTGCAGCTCGGGTCCTTCAGCGGCATCATGCGCAGCCACGACCGTGGTGGGAGTGCAGGTGGCTGCATGACGTTCCCTGCTAGCGACTCGTGCTGGCACGTGCGCCCCTACAACGCGCCGCTCCTCTTCCGCGATGCGAACCGCGAGGCGCTGACCATGCGCTCAAAGCACCTGCCCTACATCTACACGCAGACCAAGGTGGGGCACGAGACGGGGCTGGGCCTGACTCGCCCGATGTACTACTACTGGCCTGAGGAGAACTCTGCGTACCCCTCGAGCATGACGGACAACCTCGGCAAGGAGCCCACCACTCGCCAATACATGTTCGGTGACTCGATCCTCGCAGCCCCTGTGACGGAGTCATCTGGGTGCGTCTCGCTGCTGGGCAAGACGGAGGAGCCCTGTGCCCTGACGCAGCAGAACATCTGGGTGCCGCCCGGCAAGTGGGTGGAGATGCACTCTGGTGTGGAGTACACGGGCCCCAAGCTGCTGTCGAAGTCGTTCAACCTGGACGAGCTGCCGCTGTACGTCAAGGCGGGTGCGATCATCCCGACCATCCCCGTGCGGGCAGGCGACACCATCGGGCTTGCGGCACGCCAGTACACTGAGCTGGAGTTCAACGTATGGCCGGGTTGATGCAATGGATTGAGCTACGCCACAACAAAAGCGCAGTACCCGCATAACTGGGTTCTTGTTTTATCTGCGATTGGACTGAAAAGTTTTGCTTTTGCGTCTCTACGTCAGGCCAGCTCACAATGGACAGTGCGTAGTGCATCGCTCTGGCGTTGGTTTGTGCAGCTTGATTGGTCATTGCTTCACACCACCCCTCTTGCAGGTCTACCCTGGTGCGGACACCGGCAGCTACAGCGTGTACGAGGATGATGGTGCGACGTACGACTACCTGAAGGTGTGCAGAGTTTTACTTCCTTCTTGCTTTGGAACTGACGTGCATTCACCGGGGTGTTGGGTGCTGTACGCGGTTCAGGCAGACCCGCCAAGGCAATGATCCAGCAATCCTCCATAACCTCGTCATGCGAGGGTTAGGCAAGCGGGTGATCTGTTTCAGCCTCCTGCATTGCCCATCCACCCACACAACCACCACCTCCACAGGGCGCCTTCTCGTTCATCTCTGCGCACTACAGCCGCAGCGGGCAGCAGTTCTCCATGTCTGTGAACACCACCGGCACCTTCACTGGGCAGCCCGCCTCGCGTGCCTACACGGTGAAGCTGGTCAACACGGCGCCTGCCAGCCAGGTGTTTGTGACCGTGGCAGGGAAGAGGACGGAGGTGAAGTTCAGCCGCTGGGGCGGGCAGGGCACTTGGTCGTACGAGGGTGGGGCAGCCACGCTGGTTGTGCACCTCGCACCCTCCGCCATCACCGACGTCGTGCAGGTGGACATCACGACGCAGGATATCAGCGGGCTCATGGGCCTGCGCGGCACCATCAACCGTGCGGTCGCCTCAAAGCGCGTGCTGGACGAGTCACGCTCGGCACCGGGTGACAGCCAGGTGGACCCCAAGGGGGCACCTCTGTCGTCGCTGGCCGCCCTGGGCCCCACCCTGTCCTACCTGGCAGACAACGCCGCCGAGTTCGCCTCGAAGGTGTCCGCTGTGAGCGGGTGGCTGAAGACGGCGAAGGACGAGCTGAAGGCGAAGGTGCCGTCCCCGTCGACCTGCTCGTCGCAGTACAACACCGATGCGTCGAACCCCGTCCGCTCTACGAACTACCCCAACGGTGCCTCCTCCTCGTCGGAGGGCGACTGCTGCAACAAGTGCACTGCCGACAGCAACTGCAAGGTGTACGTGTGGGACCCTGCGGACAAAATGTGCTACCCCCTGGCCGCCGCCGGGAGCGTGAAGGGTGCCAGCAGCAGGAGCCTCGGGACCCCGGTATGTGCCTTGCCTGTAGCAGGCAGCCTGTTCAGGAGCAGCGCCCTGGGAAGCCCCCAACGGCTCTTGCACTCTTTGATTGAAGCATCCGGCTGAAAGGTGCCCACGGGTTACAGTTTTATTTTACACTCACACCCCAACTACCGCGACACCAACAACCCCTTCTGTGTCTCCAGCAAACTTTACTCAACACTGCTCTTTCTGCACACAACCACCACACCACGCTAAGATCTGTGCAGGGTCTAACTCCTAAATATATAGTCGCCACACCACCACCACACTCCCGCGACACAGAAGAGCTTCTCCCGCGAGGGCTACGCATACGACCTGCTGAGCGGGGCTGGCCAGTAAAGCATCGCCAATCATTGTGGTGATAGTGTGTGGTCTGTGTGGACCAAACCCCTGATGGGTGACACGAAGCCTGGGTAAACAACCAGGCGAAGTCGCCGACCTGCATGACCCGTGGTGAGCCAGACGTGATGTTTTCTTTTTCAGATCGTGTGATGTGCATGCCGTGTTGTGTTCAGTGTGCCGCGGGAGGGCACACAGCTGTTTTCTATCTTCAGGAGCTGGAATACCCAACAGCGCAAAGGGGGTCTGTGCGAGGGGGTGCAGGTTACGAGAGGTGCCACCCACACCGCCCACCACCAGCCATCACGAAACTTGGCATGTGTGGTGCCCCTGACGACCCCATATTGCGTAGTTTGTGCGTAGTGAAAAGGGGGGGGGGGGGTCTCATTTTTTGATTTACTCAGCCATTCTCTGTCTCTATGCCGGGACCCCAAACTCAAGGAGTTCTTGCTGTTCCGGGGTCAGTGAGGGTGCAGGCGCTTCAGGTGCTGCAGGTGCTGCAGGTTCTTCAGGTGCTGCAGCGCTGGCAGCCTTCGGTGCGGGTTTCGACGCAGTCTTTGCAGGTCTCTTTGGGGGTGCCCTTTGGCGCGGTGCCTGCTTCAGCTCGTCGGGTGGAAGCATCAACGCATCATTAAGCGGTGCCTGCTTCAGCTCCTCCGGGTGGAAGCGTCAACGCATCATTAAGGAAGAAGGAAGCACAGTTGCTACGCTTTTTTGCAGCTGCAGGAAACGACACCATACCCAACAACAATCCCCAGACCGTCGAGGGAGAGTGGGCGCCTGGATCCCGTGACACAGATCTCTAGTGCCGTTGTGATCCCCTCGGATAACGTCTCCTGGACGTTGTCAGCGGAGGTTGCCTGTGTGGCGGTGACCTCCGTATACCCCGCGGGATCCAGTGCCAGTAGCGCCTTCTTCAGCTTTTCGTCGACCCCTCGGCCGACGCTCTCCTTGATGTCAAGGGCCACCTTCAGGGTGGCACCTCGCAGCGCCCTGAAGGCTGTGATCGTATCATCATTCACAATCTCGAGGGTGTTCTACGCGGCTCCTGGAACTCACTTCCTTCTCAGGTGTTTCTGGGCATGGGGCAACCTTGCCCAGGTGTTTCTGGAGTCCCGCCCCACATGTCGTGCGTTCTTTCGTACGGTGTATAGTGAGTTCTGGCAATAATTTTTTGCTCGGTCAGCGCAGTGCCTCCAGTCCTGTCTCAGTAGCCACACAGAAAGGGGGACCAAAAAAAACTGGGGGGGGACCAAAAAGCGAGACCCCCCCCCCCAGATTGCGTAGTTTGTGCGTAGTGAAAAAGGGGTAAATCAGGGGCACCAATGTGGCTTTCTTTATTTTTATGGATTCCAAATCTGATGCCTACCCCCACCCCCACCCCCACCCAGCACACTATTCATTTGTACAACAGCGCTGTGTAATTTTTGTCTTGACAATTTTGGCCACCAGCCCGGTACGAAAGCTACATTATATTTTTTGCGTGAACGCAGCTAGTCTCGTGTGTGGCTTTCCGTTCGCACCACCCCGATCCCCACCCCGCTGCTGTGGGCCTCCCTCAGCATAGCATTTTTCAGAAAATCAGACATTCTGCCCACACGTTTCCCGCCCCTCACCAGCCCCGTCCCCCCGACCCCCCAGCAAGTTCATATTCGCACACACGATCTCGCTGTCTTTATCTTGTGTTGTGTTGCCTGATGGCCAAAAAAAAGAGGAAAGTTGGTGCTGGGCATTTCCACATGCCCCTCTGTTCACGCCAGCAGGTTTTTTTTGGCAGAATATGTTAGCCTTTTGTCGCACGAAAAAAGAACTGTGTGGGTCATCGTTCGGTATACTGTGCGCAATAGATCAGAGAAAGCCAAAAAAAACAGAGACATTTTGTGCATGTTACTGCGCTGGTCGTCTCTCTCGTCAGGAAGGGTGTCCCCGAAAAGGCTGATTTACGTATTTCTTACGGAGGGTTTCAGGGGGGCACTACTCCGGTGTTTTGGGGTGGCAACAGGAAAAATAAGCAAAACTCACCAAAGCGGCTGCCAAAGCCCCACCGCCTGCGAAGGCCCGAATCGAACTGCGGCTTCAAAAACTTGCCGGTCCCACGGTCGCACAGTTCTGAAAACCTGCCGTCGGCTCCGAGAACAAGTTTGGAATATAATCCGGGCAGCGCAATGGGGAAGAGGTGCGGCGGGATCCCACCCGACAACCCCCTAGACAAGCAAAACAGCCCCACCCCCCACCACACCCGTTATTTAATTTGCCTTTTTGCTCTTTTATTTTCAAAAATAATCGATTCTCTGTACTGCCCCACCCCCCCTTCCTTCTCCCGCCACCTCCTTGTTTATCACTCCCTTTAGGGTGCATTGGCGAACCGCTGCAGAACCACTAGAAGAGATGCTTGTTTTGTTCGTCACTATCACACAAGCGCACACACACACACACACGCTGCGCATGCAGGAGCTTCCTTCAAAGAAGCCACACGCGGAACTCCACGCGGGACTCCTCTCTCGGTATAATTCACTGCAGAACTCAAGAAGAATTTTTATTTCTCTCTCAACCTCTTGGCACCATGCCCACTGACGTGCTGCTCCCTGAAGCTCCAGCCCACGCAAGCATTCGCCAAAGCAAACGGCTCACTCTCTCTTCCGCCCTCTCGACTCTCCCCCCAAGTGCTTTGCCAGCGTCCCTTTGGTGCTGCCCACCCTCTAGCGCCAGCCGATGCAAGCGCCAACTAGAGCACAGGCGGGAGGTATCCTTCTTCCTCCTCGGCCATTTTTTCTTACTGGCCCACCCCCCCCTCCCCCTCCATTCTGTCCCCCTTCTCCCCCCGGCTGCAATTGCTATGGCTAGCCATACGATCAATATCCCAGGCGGAGGTGGCAGAATGGCACAGCGCCAGGCAGCAGTGACCAGAGCGCACCTGCAGGTCCCCGCTCCTTCAGCAGGCAGCTCTGGTTTGACGTGCTACTGGTGCGGCTGTGGGGGGTACAGTCTCGAGGGGGTGGTGGTGGGTATTGGTGGCGGATATACTGGCATTTTTTCCCTCCTGCTCGAGATTCTTGCGGCCCTTCCCCCCCCCCCCCCCTAGGCATAGGGTGCGGGCGATTCGGTTATCGCCCAAATCGCAAAAATTATCGCCCTCATTATCGCCCATTCTGTCAAGGCGATAAGTGGGCGATAATTTTTCCGTCGTATTTTTGGGGGCAAAATGGCCCGGCCAGGGACGTCAGATCACTGCTGAGGTGGTGAGTGGGTCATTGCCTCAGTGAAGACCCGGTTCCTGACCTAGATCAAGCCCTCTGCTCCAGTGTTCTCAGTGGGTCATGACTCTGTGACCAGGGTCAGAACCGCCCCAGGTCTCAGATCAGCCGTGAAGCTTCCTGTGGGCTATGCAATGAGTCATCTCAAACGTACGAGTGCATCTCCTCCCATTCAGACCGACTACACTAGAACCACGCATCTCCTTCAACACTACGGTGTACCCGCTTCATGCTCACGAGTGCTCCTAGTAACGGCGAGTGAACAGTCCTGAGCGAGGTCAGGATCTGGGCCAATACTCAGTTCCTCACGTGGGTTTTGACCGAGGAAATGACCACCCGCATGACGTCAGTGGTCAGAAGCTGATTTCTGATGCAGAATCCTAGGTCTTGGCCCAGTTGTTGACGAGGTCACAGGGCCCTGTGGGACCCAGGGTCAGTAGAGCGGTAACCCACTCACCACTAGCTGAAGACCCCTTCAGAAAGTGTGAAAGAAAACGGGCGATACTGGGCGATAATTTGGCGATAATTGGGCGATAATGGGCGATAAGGCGATTCGATACGCGATAATCGGGGCTCGAACCCGGTTGGGCGAATATAGGGCGATAGGCGAATCGCCCGCACCCTATGCCTAGGGGGGGTCATATGCCTCTTTAACCTTTAGGTACCTAGCGACACACATGTGTGTCGAAAAGTCAATTTTTTTCGCACTGGGCAACCATATGATTTCCACTACGAATTTTTGATCGATTTTTTTTTTGCATACACGTTAAGTGTTCTAAGAAACCAGACATAACCAGAAGACCAACATCATGTTCGTGCTAGCACTTTTCCCTTTTGTCATCACACCCGTGCGCCAAAACAGGTTAGGCCTTATATTTGGCTGCGTTCAACGAAAAAAGACACTTCTTTCCGGAGTTTAGCTAGCACGATTCAGTTGGGCGATTCATTTGTCTGGTTTTATGGTGAACTCAGATGTCGCAGAACGTTGCAAAGAAGCAAGAGAAAAATTACGATGCGGTCTCCCGACTACATTGGTTGCAATGAAGAAAAATGCACTTTTTCGGAAAATCCCGAAAATCGCGTTTTTTTGAGTTTTGGGAATATTTTTCTCCATTACCAGTAACAGGGACTGTACTCCACCTTTTTCCTCGATTTTTTTTATGGTGAATTGTTTTGGTCTCGAAAAAGCGCGTTTTCGCCATGTTTCGAAAATCCGGGGGGGTGCAAAAAACTGGGCTGCGTAACACAACCTGGAGAGGCCTTCCAAATTTACATAAATAGCCCCACTATCGCCAGAAAAAAAAATTCGGAAAAAAAATATTCTCGGAAACGGCCAGAGCAGCGCGTTTCACGACAACATTTTTTTCGAAAAAAGTCCAAAATTGAAAAATTTTCCTGCCGAGACCAAATATGGAGTCCACCTATTTCCAGGTTTTTGGTGGTTTTTGGCCACCCGGGGGTCCTGCATCTGTGGCCACAGAAATGGCCTCGAAACACCCCCAGGCACCCAAAAAACGTGTTTCTGGAAAGATATGTCCCAAAACTGCCCGAAAGTCACACCTGGGTCTGGTGACCCGACCTCACAGACCCTGCATTTTACACCTTTTTCACCGGAATATTGGGTCAGCAGGCAAAAGTCGAATTTTTTGGAATTTTTCAGAAAATCTTGGCATCGTGGAATGCGCTGTCCCCGTTCTGCCCGAAAAACGCATTTTTCGGAATTTTTTCTCAGATCTGGGGGTCTGGTTCAGATGTGTGGTTGGGCCCTATAACCGCCCAAGAATATTTTGGGTGGTCATTGCGAGTGGCCGGCCGTGAAAAAAAATATTTTTTTTCTCAAAAAAAAAGTTGATTCTCGGATCGTTCTGAAACAACGCAGTTCACCATAAAAAGAAATTCTGATTTTGGTGGAGTGGAAAAATCCTTACTGGGGAAGGTGGCCAAAATCCCGGATTTTGGGTGAATTAAGTCGCCCCCCCACCGGTCTCAAAAGGTTAAAAAGCGAGTAAAATGGAAAATTTCAACAATGCCGAAAATCGAACTTCTGTGTACCGTTACACACTACAACACCCCCAGAGGGTCCCATATGCGTTGCATCTGCAAAATTTTGACATTTGTCCATGATTTGTCACCTTTATTGCGTGATGTGAAAAAAGTGCCCATGAGTGGTACCTGTGGGCACTTTTGCCACTACCACAACCAACACATTCCTGCAATGGATGTGTCCCCAGGGGAGTAGGCAGGTGTGAAATCAACGCAGATTACACATATTGGAGAGGAACTGTCAGAGAAGTCCGATTGTTGCGGTCGGTGCCATCTTCTGCTATAACTCTGTTGGCAGCCTGCCTGAAGGCTGCCACAACCCCGGCCGCTGGCTGCCACCACCCACAAAATCAAGTACCATCTCGATACTTCCTCATGCGTGTATCAGAGCACATTCAAAAATGTCCCCGATGATGTTTCCCTGATGCCTGCGACCAACAATTTTGTCAAGGGGTCCACTCTCGTATGATCCGGGCTACAGTAGCCCACTGAAAACCTCAACCGCAGCCATGGTGCCGTGCCAGCACAATCAGCAGGGTCTGATAACAATGTCCCCCTCGTCCTGAGACAGGAAGAGATGGATGTGTGTTCCCAAGAGGATACAGGCAGCTGAAGATGCTGCGTGCAAGGCACATGGTTCTCCAGCTGCAGCAATAAGGTCGAGCGATGAAAGACCCTCTCACGAGCCTCAAATCAGTAGCCAGGAGGGAGTGCCCATTACAGCAGGTGAGGAGGGCTGGCGTTATTCAGGAGCTCGGAGAATCGCGCGATTGACCCCCCTTTCACCATCCACACCTCCCAGTCAGTCCCCTCCATCACAGAGGCATGCAGCAAGCGTGTTCTCACCAGGAAAAATATGACGGTACGTGTCCTAGCCACCCCAGAATGGGGCCCAGGTACCACTCAGGGGCACATTTTTCCGGATCACATCTGAGCGACCCAGAGAGGGTCGTCCAGGCTGTGGGATGCCCTGGGGGGTGTTTCTGGGGCGATATGGGTGACTTTTTAGCCTCGATACCATGCTGGGGGGTCCGATTGGGGCATCTCAAAATTTTCTATTTTACTCGCACATATGACCCCCCCTACCCCCCCCCCCCCTCCTCCTCCCACTCCCGCACCGCTTCATCAAACCAAAGGTGGGGTGGTGGTGCATGCAAAAAAAGTGGGTGTGTTTCCAAATGGCCGAAGATCCCCGCCCCCGTCCCCTCTAGAGTTTGTGGAACAACCCGCTGCCTATTTTCGACTTCCCCTCTAGCTTCTTGTGTGTGTGCGCCACAGGGTGTTGTCAGAGGAATGCACCTGCGGCGTGCGGAGATTCGTTACACCTGTCTTTCTTATAGCCATGTGTTGCGACCGCCGGGAATCGTATTTTTTTTGCAAGTTTCGGGTGACCAAGCGACGATACGGGGAAAAGTGTATGGCTGACGCTTTCGGATTATCGACTGAATATCATGTCACCCAAGGCATAATGCATCCTTGATGCACCCAACAAAGCAGTTCAGACCTGTCTGTTGCTGGATGGGGTTGATCTGAGGCAAAGATGAGATGCGGGAATAGTTCACTCCGATACGCGAAATAAAATATGATTCCAAAAAGGACACACGCAAAACGATTGTTGGGAATACGGAGTCCTGCCTGGTGGGTTAGATTGTGGGGAGGGTGGGGCGGGACGACTCAGACACGCGCGCGCTTTCCCGCAGGCTTGCTCCGTATTCCTTGAAAAATAGCCAAAATTCCGGAAATGTATTCCTGCTTTTTTCTAAGGATTTTTGCCTTGGATTTCTGACCCAACAGTTCCCTGTGCCAGTCCCACAACCTCACGCAGTGCACTGCCTTGGAAAATTCTGTCACAAATCACTCATGGGCGCTCGTTTCGGTACGACTGCCGCGACCGGAACCGCATGGTGAAGGCCTCCTCGATCGAGACCACCACTGGCAGCCCCAGGTCCAGTCGCTCGCCACCCGTGTTCTGCGCGGTCAGGGTGGTGCGCTTCGCTGACCTCTTCAGCTCTGCTAGCGCCGCGGACGCTACGACCTTCTCGTAGTGGGTGCCCGCCAATGCCACCACCCGCAGTGGATCACCCTCCTTCCTCCGGTCCCCTCGGCGCTTTGGGGCGCGGCTTCGGACAGCCCCGATGGCGCGTACGACCGATGCATGCGATGGTTGCCTCAACAGCATGAGGCGCTGGGCGGCCTGATGACTTCCTATCGGGTCGGCGCCACCTGACAGTTCCCACTGGTTCGACTCGCTAGATGGGGTATCCGGCGCCCACGGCTCATCTCTCCTGTGACCAGTGATCCCGCCATCATCAGCTGCCGGATGAAAGCAAAAAATGGGTTTCGGGACCGTTTTTTCCAACGACACCCCTTCTTGACATGCCATAGTGGCATACGCGGAAGGACTTGGTGACAAGACAGGTACAAGCCACAGGGGGGTCTGGGGGGCAGAGCCCCCCAGCCGCCGGAGGCCACGGTAGTGAACATCTGGGTCTTGGCTGGAAAGAACACCGGTTTTTTGGCTGCCGGGAAGAAACAGAAGAGGGGCGGGTGTCTGGAGGACTCATCCTCATCCCCCCCTCGGAAAAAGTTTCCTAAGGAAAATCCTTAGAAAAAAATAAATTGCCCCTCCTAAAAATCCTTAGAAAAAAATTGGGAAATTTCGGAGACTGTATTCCGTATTCCATGTTAGGAGCAAGCCTGCTTTCCCGTCGGTTTTATTTTTTTTTCTTTTTTCTCTTTTCTGATGTATCTCACAAGCACCCACAAACCCGCAAACCCGCCACCCTGCCCTCTCTAGGGAATGGGGCTGGGTTGAGGAACTGGGCAACGCAGGTCGAGCAAACCACTAGGTGTCTCGGATACGCCCTCTGACCCCCTCTGCTTACAGGGTGAGTAAAAGGGAGATGTTTGCTCTCTACTCCTTGAATTTTTGAAATATTTCCTCCGGGGTGGACAGTTGCAAGCAGGAATATCAGCAGGCGAAAAGAAGAATCAAATGGCGTCTCCTGGGGTGGCACCCCCCCCCCCCCCCCCGCTGCGCAAATAACAAGCGAAAAATGCGCGAAATACACGAAACGGCGACCCCTCTCGCCAGGTGACGCTGCGAACAGCGGCTTTTAAAAAACCGCTCGTTCAAAATGTTTTGTTTGCAGAACACACACACAACAAAAATATTTTACGCACACGACTTTCGCGCGGAAAGTGTCATTCAGCTCTGCCAAACGTGCTCTACACACCACCCCCTTCATCAGGCAAGTGGGTTCGTAAGTGTGTGTGGAAGCGTCAACGCATCAAACGAAGTATCATACAGTAGAGAGAGAGCGGCAGAGTTGAAGTGACACTTTCGGACATAATTGTGCAGCTCAGAAACAGCCTTTCTCAAGCACACCGTTATGTCGCAAACGTAAGGTGGGGAGAGGAGATGGAGAGGGCTGCAGAGGTGCCTTTGGCTCCCTTGTGTGTAGAACTGGAGAGGCGGGTCCCCACTGTCCAACACAGCGCGACGCACGTCTGGCACAGTTCTTGGCACAGAGAGAGGAGAGAAAAAGGGGGGGGGTTAAAAGGCACCCCGACCTCCCGACTCCTCACCCTCCCCCCACCCCCCCGTCGGGGATACTGGGCACTTCTACATATTTTACCCGCCCTCCCCCCTCTCACAGTAGACTCTTCCCCCCCCCCCCCCAAAAAAAAACGAATTGTGACTCCGAGCTGAGTTTGGTTCCCATGGTGTCGTTGTTGCCATATTTTTTTGCCAGCACCATTGCCAAGGGCCCCGTCAAACAAGGTAACGTAGCCCAGAAAGGAGGGGGGGGGCCCGGGGGGGGGGGGGTGAGGGAGATCTCAAAGGAGCTGGTGTCCCCTCCCCCCAACCTCCAAAAGAATCATGTTTACAACGTTGTGTCTCAAGCCGATGAAGGTACCCCTCTTTTTTTTGGCAGGGGAAAGGGGGGGGGGAGGCTGTGTCGGTGGAATTTCTAACGGAGGGATGGTGGGGTGGGGTGGGAAACAGAATATCCCATTCACAGACCCTGGGGGAGGGGGGGTGGCGCAGGAAATGGAAGGGGGGGGGTGGGGGGGTGGGGTGCTGGAGGGTTGCATCTCTCCGGCACTCCGGCTGTCCCCCCCCCCCCCCCCCCGTTCCCTCTTCTCTTTGTCTTCCGCCTTCCTTTCCCTGCCCGCTGTGAGCCAAAACTCTTTTGTTTTCCCACCACCCCCCCCCCCCCCCCATCTCTCCGGCGGGGAGCCTGCTCGGAGCACGGCCAAAACAATGTGTTAGTTGTGCCGGAGAATGGACCACCCGTGTTTGTGTGTGAGGGATTTGGCCATACTCTGGCGAATGCACCTCATCCTGCTATGTGTGTGTTGTTGTGTGCAGTGACCATGTTTGGAGGTGGTTCGATCCTATGTGGATCCGGGCACACTTGTTGCGTGGAATCAACTGTGGAGTGTGTCTAAAATGCCAGCCCTGCCCGGCATTTGCTGCGTCTTCCTGTTGTTCTGACGAGGTGTGTGAAAATTCTGAAAATTCTGAACTCCACGTGCCGCTCTCTGTGGGAAGCCCAGCAGAGGAAGATGCAAAAAAAAAACAAAAATAATTAGCCAGATGCCTCGCGAACAGGCTTTTCCTCTCTTGGTGAGGTTGCACCTTCAGCCACAGACTGGTGGGGGTCGTGCGAATCGATCTGCGAGCTCCTCTGCCCCCCACCCCCCCCTTCTCTATCCACCACGCAGTGACACCGCTGCCGCCCCGCCACCCCCACCACCCACCACCACCCCCAGGTGCAGAGCTGTGAGTCGCCAAAGGGGGTCCAAGAGGCAGGGAGGGGGGTGGGTCGGGTGGAGGCTGCCACTCTACATAACACCTTACCCCGGCCAAATGAGCAGCACCACCATCGCCGCCGTGATCGTCGCCACACTTTTGGTCTTCCTGGCATGCGGCGTAGCAATCGCGCTGTGGTGGCGCCGCCGCCACCGCCAGGCCACCGGCAGCATCACCTTCGCCGCCGACACCCCCACCCCAACCGCCACGCCACCGCTGCAGCACGCCTCTGCGCCTGGCGTGGGCACGCCTCCCCTTCCTGTGGGGCTGACCACCGCAGGCGAACCCAATGGAACCCCGCAGCCAGCAGCACCATCTGTCACACCATGCGGCATCACCCGAGGTGTTCATCACGGCGGCGAGTCGCCTGTGCGGACCCCTCTCCAGGCACAGGGGTATGGTGCAGCACCCTTCACAGGGGGATACCCCGTGACACCCGATCCGTGCGTCGCTGCGTCAGCCGCAGGTGATGTGACTGAGCTGGATGCCACCGGAACAGAGGCATCTCCTGACCAAGCCACCGCCGCACCCCACGGCAGCCCCACCCTGGGGTACGGCGGGATGGCATGCCTGGGGGAGTCACCCCCACCCTGCCCACCCCCAGCCGTGTGGACCCGGCAGGGCCAGGCCAACCCGCTGGCGCCGGTGCACCACCCCCACCACCTGGAGAGCCCCGCGACGGAACAGCAGCGGCAAGGCGGGGTCCAGCTGCCGAAACAACTGCCGCCGGCATCCCCGCCGCAGGGCGGTGGCGGCGGTGCGGCGGGTGTGGCCGGGATGCAGTACCCCGCAAACCCCCTGGCGGGAGGGGGTGGCGGGGTTGCCTCCTCCACGCCACCACCGCCGGCACACCGCCTGCCGGAAGTGCAGCAGCAGCTGCAGATCAGCGCAGATGCCTCCCTGGAGGTCGAGGCGATGCAATCCGTCATCCTTGCTAACGTCCTGAAGGGGCGCAGAGGGGATGGTGGTGGTGGTGGTGGTGGTGCCACCACCCCCCTGCCCGCAGCCTCCCCCGCCGGCTTCGCCGGCGGCAGCGCTGGCAAGGTGGGGGTTATCACTATCCGGGATGACGACTCTGAGTTTGACCCGCTCCGCGAGGGGCGCAGCGCCGCAGCTGCGGGGGAGGGTGTGCTGGCTGCAACTGCGGGGTCCCCCCCGCCACCGAGGCCTGCGTTCGGCATGGCCGAGCGGCTTACCTTCGACTTCGACGCCCTGGCTCCGCAGGGGGGGGGCCTCCAGCAGCAGCAGCAGCAGCAGCCCCTGTGCCTCTCACGGCACAACACCATGCCGCCGAACTTCCGAGACCTCGGGGAGCGGGGTGCTGTGTGGGGTGCCGGCGCCGCCGGCCCACCTGCCCCGCCGCCGCCGCCGCCGCCAGCGGCAGGGGGTGGTGTTGCTGGAGGCGCAGGGAGGCCCGCCGCTGCGCCGCCCAGCCGGCAGCCGCTGCCGACATTCAACATCTCCGTCGGGAGGGGTGGGTCGGTCAACCTCCACCGCGCTGGCGGGGCTGGTGGGAGTGCCGGTGGTGTCGGTGGAGTCAGCGGCATCACGGGCGAGCGGGGCAAGCCCGCCCCCACCCCCACCCCAGCCCCCCTCCGTGACCTGGAGGGTTGTGTCGTTGGGGCGGCGGGCGTTGCCCCCCCGGGGGTGCCTGCTGCTGCTGCCGTGACCCCCCGTGGCGCCGGAGGCGCCACCCCCGCCACGCCTGTCGGGGGTGGGGCGGCGGCGGCGCAGCGTCCGCCGCAGCGGCCCCCCCTGGGTGGGGGCGATGCTGCCGGGGTGGTGGCGGCGGCGGCGGCGCATCCCAGCTTCAGGGGGCAGGGCCTGTTGGGGTCGCCTGCGCATGCGGCGTCTGGGAGTGTGCTGGGGGGGAGTGGCGTGTTGCGCGGAGGCGGTGGGGCGGTGGGGGCGCCGCTGCCGTCATTCCGGCAGCCCCTGCAGCAGCAGCAGCAACCCGGCAATGGGTCTATCTTCAGCGGTGCGTCGGGGGCGCGGTTTGCTGGGTCCATCGGGAACAACCTCGGCATGGGGCGCGCTTCGGAGTTGGGTTTTGCCAGAGACGCAGCTGCGCAGCAGCAGCTGGGTGCGCCGGGTGTGCTGCCGTCTCCCACAGCTACGCAACAGCTCAAGCCGCACCACCCCCGCCCGTCGCAGGCGAAGCAGACGCCGCGCGACGGCGTGCCCGGGTTTGGGGGTCGTGGGGTGGAGCGTGGTGGCGGGTCCAGCAGGCCCATCCCGGGAGACAGCGGGGTGATTGAGAACATGCATGTCGTGCCCCCGCCTGTGGTGACCCCTGAGGGCAGCATCGTGCGCACCCCCGGCGGCGGCATGGGGCAGCTGCTGCGGAAGAACCCCTTCTACTTCTCGGCGCTCGTTGCGGATTGGGAGGACCGCACGGGGCAGGGGTTGGGCCCTGCGCCACCCCCGGTGCCGCGGCACCCGATTGCCGACGTGACGCATGCCGAAGTGCCGGAGGATGAGTGGCGTCTGCTCGACGAGGCGAACAGGATGCGCGAAGGGCATGACGCGTTGTATTGGGCAGCGTTCCTTGTGGAGGTCGACCGCCTCAAGACAGCTGCACCGCCGATACCCCCGGGGTTCCGGTGAGTGGAAATAATGGTTCGAACGCCGTGCACCGCAGTGCGCAACAAAGTGTCAAAGCGGCGTGCTTACCTGTGGGCTTGAAGGGCGGGTTGCTGGCCTGACCCCTGCCAGGTGCCACCAATGGTTTATTTCCAAAAATCTTCACGTGTGTGTCACAGTGTGATGCGGGAAAGAATACGATGGTCGCCTGGAGGGGCAAGGTGTGTTTGTCATTGCTGTGCCCACGCTGAAATATTGTATCGGTCCACAAGGGGTTCTATCTGTCGGCGAATGCTTGCGGGGTCAAGAGCCGTAGCTTGCCGAACGACAGCAGAACCCACATTGTCTTGCAATCAGGCACGGGATGGGAGGTTGGTGGGAGAGTAAAGTAGAACGCCTGCAGGTAGAGCAGGGAGCGGTGTCAGCGGGAGGCAGCAGGCGCCCCGTTTGTTAGAGGCTAGATGCGCCGTGCGATAGACGTTAGATTCTTAGATGTGTCCCAAAAACAAAAGTAGAAGCGGAACAGCGGCCCTGCGGGGGCAGGGGGGTTTGAACCGCCTTTTCTCTCCCTCTCTCTCTGGCCGAGGAGGCAAGCCACTCGCGCAAGGCGAAACCCGATGACCCCACCCCCACCCCCACCCTACATCCCTCCCCTCAAACCCTGCGTTTTCCCTGCCTCTCTTGCACCGCCAAGAGCGAGGTTCTGCGTTTCAGCAAGGCAAATGTCGGCAGCCATTGTTTTGTTGCCGCATTTCCCCCTCCCTGCCACGTCACATTGATCGGGACCCAGCGGGGGCAACACACAATACACGCTTTGGGTCTCGCCTCCTCACAGCATCCGTTTTACTTCCGCAACGTGCACACCCCCGCACAGCACACAGCAGTGTGGGACATAGTCCCCCCTCCTGCTACCCCGTGCTACTACACGAGGGCGGGATTGGGTTCGGTTGAGGGCGTCCCCTTCTCCAGCAGACCCAGAGAGGCACCTGTCGTCCCTACCTCCCCCGCCCCAGCAGAATGCATCCCAGCGTGCGTCGGTCCTTCAGGGCGTTGCTGTTTCTTGCAGATAACCACCCGACCCTTCCAGCGGCGACTGTGCGGGAACGTGTGAAGGAGAAGTTTTCAGCAAACAGGGATTTGGAGGTCGGCAGCACCGAGTTCAAGCGTGCGGTGGCGTATGGGCGGTGGTGGGAGAAGGAGCTGGAAACCCTCATACAGCTGCATAAGTACCGCAAGGTGAAACAGCGATACGAGGACCAGGAGTGAGGAGGGGCTCAGGTCTAGCCCGAGGCAGCTGTGCCTTCCCCCCTTTACCTGGGAAGGACAAGCAAGGAGGGAGGAAGGGGGGCGAGAGAGGTGCGCTGAGCCTAACAGGGGGTGGGGGCCCCCTGTGGTGCTGCCTGCACTCCTTTGTGAGAGAGCCTCACGCTGCGTGTGGCAGGGCGTTTGTGTGAGACAGGGGACTGTGTGTCGGGTTCGCTTGCTTATCCCATCGGGTGTCGTGATGTGTATCTGCCCTGTATCTGGCCCACACACGCACACATGCACCTTGCGCCATCCCCGCCGCGTCTCCCTCGAAGGATTCCAAAGAAAGTAGGACCAGCAGCTCCTTTCCTCACCCTCTTCCCTCCCCCACCATCAGGGTTCAATCTTCCGATGGTGTTCTTTGAGTTCTATATTTCATACTTGCGTGTCGCGTGCGCGGCACGCGGTGTACACAGCTTTTTCTCGAAGGAAGTAATCTTTCCTGCAACGGAGAAGGCACGATCACAGGCGGCGACCACAACCTCAACACTCTGAACACGCTGCGCGAAGGCACAGAGATTGATGTACTTTTCTTTATCGGCACTCTTGTACTCGCGCATACTGCCAGCGCCAGTGTTCGGCTCTTTCACCCATGCTCTGAACTCGGCCTCTGCCGCAGGTGTACAAGTGTCACCGCACGCATCCTCGTCAAAGCCGTTCTTGAGAGTTGTGGCCATGGTGTCCACCGCACTGTCCCCCACAAGCGCTTTCGACCGACAGACGCGGGGCATCAGTAAGCAGCGTCGGACTGGGGTTTGTTGCGGTGAAAACCCCAGGCGTCCTTGATCAGGGACTTCACAGACAGCGCCTGCGTCCCCAGCTCATCCAGTTTCCGCAGAGTGGGCCTGATCGTTGCCGTGACAGCCACAATAGCGCTCGTCGTGGTGAGGTGTTTCCTGTATTTCCCGTGGTTTCTGTCAATTTGAGCCGCGATTTTTTCGCATGCCGCGTGCGCGGCATGCAAGTATGACATACACACACACCCAAACAGGGAAGCGCTGTCACTGCGACAGCACACTTGGAAAGAGGGGTGGGTTGGGATTGGAGGAGTGGGCGGGGGGCTCACCTTCCCCCCTGCCCGCCACCCATCCTTCCCCACACCCAAAACACACACACACACACCCGACACACACCGGCTTGCCACCTTCGGCGGGCAGGAGTGGGTTTGGTACATTTTGATCCGTTATTTTACCCCCTTTGAGCGCACCGCCCTCCTCCCCCGCCCCCTCTTCTCCTTGCCGCCCCCACCCCGCCCTGTCTGCCCGCTGCGCTCTGGACCCCTGCGATGGCGGCGGTGCCTGCGGGTGGGGGGAATGTCCCTTTCGGCGATGATGACCATCTCGAGGTTACTTCGGACGAACAGGAGGAAGTCACTACTGAACCTGGTCCGACCCGGCACGCCCAGAAGAAAGAGGCGCGGAAAATGCACGAGGAGTTCCGGAAGGCAAAGCGGTGGCAGGACTGCGTCAGCACGCTGAAGATCATGATGGTTGTGTGGGTGGGGCTGCCGTGCGTCATCCTCATCTGGATCGTCCTCTGCGGGTCTCTGCTGGCCGCAATGGAGGGCTGGTCGTTCCGGGATGGCTTCTTCTACATGGGCTCTCCGATGAGCGCGTCTCTGGGTGGGCTTTCGTCGCGCGTCCCGAAACACCACGGGTCGCGTTTCTTCATCATCATCTCCTGTGCCTGGGGGCTCGGCATATTTGCCTGTGGATCTGCAATGCTGGCAACTCCCATCGTTGCCCCTCTTGTCCGGCTTGTCCGGCTCGATGTTCATGCCTCGGTATGCACTGCTTGGGCTGCAGAAAGGAGAAGCGAGGAGGGTAGGGTGGTGGCAAAATGGTGCCCCATATGATCATCTGGCATGCAATGCAGCTGCCTCAAGCGCAACAGGTTCGTTTTATGATTCGTTTTGTGGTAGAAGCCACTGTGTGTCAAACTGTTTTCCTTGATAGCCGATGGCAGGCACAGCTCCATCAAGCCCAGCTTGACAAGCTGACTGGCGCGCCCATGTCCCCACCCACCCACCGCCCCTCAGGTCGAGCAGGAGAGCCGTGCTTCTGCGAAGATCCTGCTGCTCGTGGTATTCACGGGGCTTCCCCTCTTCTTCCTGGTCATCAGCTGTGTGGTTGGTGGCATCATATCAGTCTCGGAGGATGGGTGGGACTACTACGACGGCTTCCGGTATGCTTGGTTGGGTGGCAGGGAGGTGTGCGTTCATGTGAGGATCATATCAAGATCATATACACATCTACACTGATGCAAACTACATTCACGTGGTTTTCTTTGCACAAACAAGCCTGCTTGTCACAGCTAAAGAGCCAGCGGGAGCGTACCCGCGCGCAGTGTGTTTTGAGAGAGCAACACAAAACCACTTATTCACAGCAACGGCCTTCACAGGGGCCACAACACTTTCATCAGTGACCCGTACACACCACCCTCCGACACCTTCACAACACGCAGGTACACCATCACGATGCTCAGCGGTGTCATCGACCCGGAACAGAAGTACCCTCAGTCGACCTTCGGCAAGATCCTGGGCCTCCTCGCCACCAGTTGGGGTACCGGCTGCAGCGCCCTGGTGGTGTCTGCCATCGGATGCCCCTTTGCTGGCCCCCTGCTGCGTGCCATCGCTGGAGAGGACATGTAGTGGGCGGGGCACTTCCGCCCTTCAGGTGCAGGGCGAGACGCCCACCCTCTCCCGCCCTGCCCGCCCCCACCTCCTCCCCCTCGCAACCCCGCTGCACCGGCACAGCGTTTGGCACGCAAAGCGAGGCATCGGCGCGAGGCGTGGGGAGGTGCGTCCCCACACCCGCCCCCTCTGGAGCCGCACCGTTGGTGGGTTCAAGAAGGTGCGCCCGAGGGGCGTGTGGGCAAACGTGCTGCCTCCGGATGCCAGGGCCCCTCCGGGAGAGGCGCTGCGTCTGGCTGTCTCGACCACCCGCCCACAGGGGGGATGTGTGGCACCTTTGCGGCATGCCAGTGGTGGGAGGGGCAGCGAGGGTTTGGCCGGGGCAGCCTTCTTGTCTCTGGCTGCCACCCACCCCTTCCTACGCTGCTGAGGCAGCTGGTGGAGGTATGGTGTCTGTCTCTGTATCGGGGTGGAGCGGGTTCGACTCACCCGCACATACGCCATTGTCACCCCCGACCTCCAGCGTGTGCAGTGGGTGTGGTGGGTTCGTCGGTTGATCGGTGTGGGTTGTTGTTTTGCTACCTTCAGGCGGCGAAGCGTAGCGCAAGTCGCGGAGTGGCGGAGGGTGGAACTTTTTGGGTGCAAATCTGAAGGAAAAAGAAAGGCCGAAAGAGGTATTCGCTGATTCGTGAGAATGCCCACCACACGCCTGCTGCGTGGTGATGTTCGGGAAGGATTTGCACAGGGCACAGTTTCCTGCGTTGTGAGCACAACTCTCAAGAATCGGATGGCTGGAGTTTTAGGATTAGCCTTAATGCCATTGCACAGGGCTCACCACAGCCTACGTCGCCGTGTCACGAAGTGTCGCGTCACCGAAAAGTAGTTCGGATCTGTTTTCAGTTGCTGGGCGGAGGGGCGTTGCGATCGTAAAGCGAAAGAGGGGGTGCGATGTATGCTCCGAGAAAAGAAGGCTCGTGGGTTCCACTTCGTTTTGTTCAGTTTCTCTTTCTGTGACATCCAGAAAAGATGAAAAATCTTTCGGCAGGAGGGGGGGGGCAAGGCTGGCAGCAAATTTTTACTGCACTTTACTGCACTTTATTATACTGCATTTTACTGCATTTTATTGTATTTTATTTTCCGGATTTTTGGATAAAGTGCATGGTCCTGAGTGGTGCCTTGGGCTTCGCATACGTACAGCTGGGAGGACCACTATGGACAGGCCAAATGCTGGAGTCACACCCACTTTACAGAGGTGCAGCCACGTCTGCAAGTTTGCGGACAGCCGCAAACCCGCAGAAGATGGCAAAAAGTACCGCTCCTGCACGGAGGTTCTCCTGAAGGTCACAGGGACGCACCAAGGCTCCGGCAGAGAATGCAGGCCGGGATGGATGTGCCCTGCCTATGTTGGGTCGGTGGGTTAGCAGGACCTGATCGGTGCGGCCTCCGCCTGGCTTCAGTCCTGCTTTGAGTGCTTTCAGTCCGCTCTGATGTCCAGCCTCCCCGAACGGGATGGTGAAGAACCCGTACGCCAGATCAGCTCAGCTGTACAACGTCCGAGGAAGGTGGACTGCCCACCGCACACCGCCGTGCTGGTCCGCCCTGCTGCGCCTGCGGTGCTGGGGTGCGCCTGCTGCCTGATTGGCCCCGGCGCTCGGAAGCAGCATCAAGCATGCCGAACAGCAGCAGGGCGGGCCTGGCGGGGGTACTGCCTTGGTGGCCTTGTGTTGGCCAGAGTGGGCGGATCAGGGTCCCCTGGCACGGCAGGTCAGCGTCCTGCCCACCGTCACGCCGAGCCACCCCTACAACACGCTCTCCTGCACTTTATTGCACTTTACTGCATTTTACTGCACTTTACTGCATTTTATTGCACTTTATTTTATTTTATGTTTTTTATTTTTAAAATGCAGCATTTTTCCAGCCTTGGGGGGGGGGGTCCGGTAGGTGACGTGTTCCATTGATCCAGCTCGATCACTCGTGGATCATGTTGCCGACCTCTCCATCTGGACATCGTTGTATAATGTCTGATCTCCAGAGTTTAGAATTCGATCGCCTCCCTCTGCTCGAGCTACGGCTCACTTTGCGTGATCTGTGCTTGTGGTGGTCCGCGTGGCTCCGGCAGCTAACCCCGAAAACGGCATGGGTGTGTTGTGTTGCCCTATGTGCCAATCCCTGCCAGCCTGCCACACGCGGGGTTCTTCCCGGACCCATTGTTCTGTTCCCCAGAGCGAAGCCAAACGTTGCTTTCTTCCGCTGTCAGCACGGCGACCATTACCCAGTGTTTGGTGTTTACTATAGTTACGAGCGACGTCGCGCGCGAAAATCGGGTAGTATCGAACGGAATCGCATGGCTGAACCCGAAACTGAGTTTCTTTTTTTTACGGTTCTTCAAAATCCTGGACAGCGTGTTTCTACCCATAACGCCCGAGCGAGGGCATTATTTATTTTTGGCACAAGCTCAGCTTCCGCCGTTCTAAACTCTCATAGGGGCATGCCTGCATACCAGGAGGAAGAACGGCCCTTCGGTTGAGCTGCCTCGCTGCCAGGGGCCCTCGGTTTTCTCATCAAGAAGAGTGGGGGGGGGGGGGGGGTGTGGGTGGGTGCGGGGCTGCGCTTTCGAAGCCGCGGCGTCTGGAGTACCAACGCAAGCGTGCTTCGCAGTGCTGCTGCATCACAACTCACATTAGCTATGTTTGCACGCCTGACTCGTTCCTCATACAAGCCTGGCTCTAACCCAAGCGGTGTGCCGTCCCGGGTCAGACGGCACATATATTGCGACCCACAGGGCACTAAAACCTTACTGCCCAAATTTCAAAACGTGCTGCCCCCCCCCGCACACCCACAAACGCCGCCCTTCCCCCCCAACACCCCCAACTGCAATCCTCCCCAGGCTGCCTGGAGACCGCCTCCTGGGGGACCCTGGGGTCCTGGCATTGTTTGTTGAATGCATGCTGTGCTCGACGCCATGCATAAAGGGCTGTGGGGGCGCGGGGGGTACTATCCCATCTCTCAAAGAGATGTTCGGAGCCGCTGGTTTGGCCGTCCTCTCTCTGCGGCCCGTTGTTGTTGTGGGAGGGGCGCACTGGGTAACCCCACTCAACCGAGTGGACACCGGGGGGTGGGGAGGGGGGGGGGGGGTGGGGGTGTCATCTGTGCTCGAAGAAAACGCCAACTTTTGTTGATCCTTTCCCTCTTGAAAATCACTGGGTACAAAGGTTGGATACAGGTGTGGGTGTGTGTGACAGTGTCGGGCGGAGGAAGGGTCACAGCCTTCGGCATTGCACAAACTCGTGCCCATGTGATGGGTGTTGGGCATGACATGTCCCGACACGTTGACAAGAACTGTTGACAACAAAAGAACCAAGGCGAACGTGTGTGTCGGGGCTGGGTTGGGTTGCGTTTTCTTTGCCCGGACAAACTTATGTTCCCAACGACCTACCAACCAACCCTGCAAAAAGAAAAATATGTTGGCCAATGCGGGAGGTTGAGATCACCTCGGGAGGGGGTGGGGGCACTAAACGTGGTTCTCAGTCCGGGATCCGTGGCACCCCCTCCCCCAGCCATTCAACCAACTCGACTGGGGAATGTTGGGGGGGTGATGCTTCCGGTTGAATCGGCCACCCCCCCCCCCCTCCTCCTCTTCCCCCCCACCCCCTCCGAAGCCAAAAAAAACAAAGAAGTCCATAAATACAAACCTCCGAAAACGATTTGTCCCGTATCGACAGTACAGTTAGATGCGCACAGCACACACAGTAATCAGACGCACCCACCCCCCCACCCCACCCCACCCCACCCCCGGAGATTGCGCACCAACTGTGGTTCGGACCCCACTATGATGTACGGCTCCAGGAGAGGCTGCACCCAGCACACCAACCCCATCCCCCACCCACCCTCCTGACACGACCTCTGGGCACAATCTGCATAACGAGTGAAGGGGGTGGTCAACCCCACCCTGCTGTTTCTCCGGTTCTCTCCGCGACTCGTCACCACCACCACCACCACCCCCTCCTTTTGACACCACCTGCAAAAAGAAGAGTGACGCGGCGGTCGACTCTACTATCCCTCCCCTCCCTGCCTCCTCCCCTCTGCGTGCCTTTGCTCTTCTCCTGCTTCTTCGCTTAGGGCTTGCTGCTTCTTCCCTCGCTTCAGTCTCGCCCCCTGTTCTGTGGCTACTCCTGCTGGGGCTGTGTGGTGTGGTGGTGTCGGGATGGAGAAGGTGTCGCGCCTGCAGCTCGGGGTGCGCGAGGCTGACGTGCGGGTGGCGCTGCTGCAGGCCGAAGGCGTGGCGCGTGCGGCTGTGCTGGATCAGTACCGTATGGAACGGCCCCACCATGCGGCTGCGCTGCAGCCCGCCGCAGGATCCGCTAACTCGCGCGACATGGCGCTGTATTGGGCTGCCCAGTCGCACAGCCTCCCGCACAATGCGCTGCGTGATCTGCTGCGCGTGCGCCAGAGTGCGCTGCATGTGGAGGGGCAGCTTGCCGACCGGCTGCTGGCCTCCTTGCCGCTTGAGGGTTCTGTGGGCGAGGGGTCCGCGTCCCCACGCTCACCTACACATGTCATGGTGGAGCAACGCACGCTGCTTCACAACGAAGGCTGCCGACTCCAGGCGGCCACAACAATGCTGCAATCAGTGCAGTCGTGATAATCGTACAGCCGCATCGTGTTGTCGCTGTGAGGGGTCTGACAGGACCTTTGGCCCCCCTTAGGTGGGAATGGCACAGATGACGTGCGAGTCGCATTCTCTTCAATGCCCAGTGTCTAATAGCTTGGGATGTGCCCGCTTTCTGCAGCCCAGGCTTTCCCCCCCCCTATCTAGCCACCAGGAGGCACCAGGATACAAGATGCATTGGATGTGAGCCTCATCCCACCCCACCCCCCCCACCCCCCCTCTGCTATTTACAGCCTGCTCTGCCGCCGCTTCTTTTAACTCCAACGCGGCTCCCTGTTCAGGGCCAGGAAAAAAAAAGGCCGGGCATCGACCACAGCTATTTGGGCAAGACAAAAAGACAAAACCTTCTCCTCATCAGGCTGCGGGGGTACAGATAACCCCCCCCCCCCCACCCCCACCCTCCCACCCCCTCCTGCTAACAGGGTTGGGATGTCGGAACACCACTGCGATGACGACGGCGAAACGGTGGACCAGGCACTGAGCCGTGCCGGCGACGTCCTCGCCGCCACAGAAATGCTCCTCCTGGAACGCCAGATGCGCGGCACCAACTCCTCCGTCTCCGCGGGATGGTGCCCCGAGCTGGCCACCCCCACCTCCGACCCTCTCTGCCCCTCCGTGGCCGCCGCCGCCGCCGCCGCCACCACCGCCGACCCCGCCGCCCCCTCCGCCGCACCGCCCCTCCTCTACGGCCCCACCGCACCGCGCCACCCCGCCCCTGCCAGCCTATCGCAGGACGCGCCCCCACAGGCCACACCCCACCACCCCCGCCCCCTCCGCCTCGACGAGGGCCCAGCCTCGGTGGCGCCTCTCAGCTGCGGCGGGCCTGGCGGCAGGCCCCTGCAGCGCGGCGGCGCCACCTGCGTGTCCTCCTCTGCGCAGGGCGAGTCGCCGCCGGGGCAGACGCCGACGACGGATGCGACACATGACCCCACGGAGAGCTCCAGTGTAACGACCGGGCAGGCTGTGTGGGTTGCGGTGTTCTTCGCGGAGCTGAACCGCAATGTGCCGGTGCATGTCAGCATGGTGGAGGGCATGCCGACGCTGCACAGGCGGCTGCGGGATGTCTGCGGGCAGCTCGCCCGCCAGAAGGATGAGTGGACCGAGCTCTTCCTGCTCGACAGGAGCACCGCCGCGGAGGGGCGGTGGTTCCGCGCGCTGGACCTGCTGTCCGTCGAGGAGGGTGCCCAGCTGCTGTTCCGCGTGAGGCGGGGCCAGATGCGTGCGGAGCTGCCGGAGGCGCACAGCCTCCCCCCGGTGGAGGGCGGGGGCGGTGCGGCGCAGGGGGGCAGGGCGGCGTCGCCTGCTGGGGCTGAGGAGGTGGCGGAGCCCCGTGCGCCGACGCCCCCGCCGCGCGATGCGGTGGCGGGTGGCGTGTCGGTGGGCCGGCGTGGGAGGCGTGATTCGCTGCTCCCGACGCTGCAGGGCGCAGGGGCGGGGTATGGTGGTGTGGCGGCGAGTGAGACGGCGTCTGCGGTGGGGCGGGATGCGTCGCTGCTGCAGCACATCGCGGACGCGGCGGCGGTGGTGCGGAAGGTGAGGGAGGAGAGGCCCGCGGTGGCGGCGCCGGCGGCAACCGTCGTGTCGCTCGACGGCCCCGTGTCTGCCCCTCTGCCTGCGGTAGAGGAGACCCCGCCCAACACAGGGGAGTCCCCCGCCCTCGGCAGCGACAGAGGGACTACACAGGGAGATCCGAAGAACCGCTTGGTATGGAGTGGGTGGGAGAGGGGTGGTGGTGTGTTGGCGGTGGTCAAGGGTTTGCTCTGTGTTGGCCTGTGCCGAGTAAAAAGAAGTAGCTGGAGCTCGCTCGGTGCGTCCTACACTAAACTAAAAAGATTAGCGGGTGTGTGTGTGTGTGTGTGTCGGAGGGAGGGTGGGGGGGGGGGGGGTGGCGTCTCCCAGCCCCGGCTTCAGGGGGGGTCGTGTCGGAGTCACTCGGCGTGCGGATGTTGAGGGGTGCATCCCTTGCCGGAGTCACATGCTTGTCACACAACCGACACCCACACACAGGCCGCATTCCACGACACTATCGTGCAGCAGCACAAGCGCATCCTGGAGCTGGAGCGTGACTTAGAACAGCGGTCACTCCCCATCCCTGCGGGATACGAGATGGACCGTATTGCTATCCTCCAACACCCTCTTGCTGCACACCTGCAGCAGAGCCGCCCTGCGTCGTCACCCGGGACTGTGCGTGAGTGTCCGTGCTATGTCAGCAAGGTGGGGTCAGAGAAGTATCGCATCTCGCGCGTGCGTGTGGTGGAGCGGGGCGGGGACATGCATGTCTCGATCGACTCGTCAAGCGCCATTGTGCTCGATGTGCCGCTGGGAAAGCTCACACACTTCGGGCCTTTCGTCGACACTTCACGCAAGTCCCTCAGCTTAGGGCTTTCCGTCTACGTTGCGACACATGACGTCGCGTGGGTTGTCGTCATGACGTCCGCAGAGACAGCCACCCGCTGGATCGAATGGTTCTCACGGCATCCGCATATCTTCACGTCCAACGTGACTGCACCGCCGTAGGGCTGGCAAAGCCCCGCTTGAGCTTTCTGCATACCCCCCCACCCCCACCCCCCCCCCCCCCCCCCGCCCCCCGCGGCACACTGCCCGCGATCGGGCGAGTGCATGGGAGAGAGAGGTTGGCTTGGCGCCCTTACTCTTCCCTGGCATCCGCCGCCCTCCCACCCCCTGCCCTCTCTGCCCCTTGCCCCTTATTCGTTATTGCCTTTCGTCTTTTGATCTGTTATGCGTGTTAGAACCGTGTGTGCTGTATTAGAGGGGCAGGCGTGTGGGGGCACCGGATGCTCGCATCGGGAGGCATGATGATCTCGGTGCCCATCCCACACACTGCGGCAAACAAGCAATCGCATGCACGTGTGGTCTGTCTGTGCCTCTGTGCGATCTGTTCGTGTTTTTAGAGTAGGGGTTTCAGCACCCTTTTGTAGTCTGTGTCCATGATGGTGGTGGGGGCGCCATTGCAGCGCGGCGTGCCCCTGTGCACGACGCGGTAGTCGAGTCTCCCGGACTGCATTCCGACTAGTCGGGCCTCCGACTACTGCGCCGTGTCCCGACCATCCATACCCCCCCCCCCCCCCAGACAAGGTTGCGAACCTTCCCGACCCCCGGCTCTGAGGGGTTCCGTTGGCACAAATTGCGAGAATCACATGTCCTCAAAAGAGTGGGGGGGGAAATCGGAACTTTGCACAAGAGCCCCCCTGCGGGGCTTCGTTCACCCCCTCCCCCTCTTTTAGGCCCCTCTGTGAAGGCCAGGGGATAAGATAGGCCTGGTTTTCCGGTTTTCAAAACCAGGGTTTCCCGGTTTCCGGTTTTCTGGAAAAAAAAGAAAAAAGGCCGATCGGATTTTCGCCGGTTTTTGGGGAACCTTTGTGACAGTCAACCAGTGGGAATATTAGCCAAAAAACATGGAAAGTGACCCCATCGTGATCCGCACGGAGCTCAAACAGTCAAAAGAAAGCAGAGAAGCGGAGAAAAGGAGCCCAGCGGGAGGCCCGGTGGGTGGTGATGTCCTCGTCATGCAGGTCTTCTCTGTGTGAAGTTTCGAGATACTCCGGTAGCTTGACCATTCCGACCGCACCGTACTCCTTCTGGGCGGCTTGCCGAGCGCATGCACTCAATCTCGTTGCGATGCACACTGCCAAGGACCACCCTGTCATCCACGCAAGCTACGACCTTGTCTCGAGCACGTTTGCCTTGCTGGGAATGGCACATGCAAACTCCGGTGTTTTCGGGAGTGCATGTCCGCCTTGGAGAGGATCGATGGATTCGGGTTCTGGCGGGACCGCGATTTGGGCAGTGTTGGAGACACCCGCTGGTGTTCGCATGAGCGCACGTTGTGCGCAGCGTCTGACTGACTGCCTCTAGGGGGTGGTCATGCAACAAGATCGACCATGAAGGTAGTTGCCCTTCGTGAGGCGTACCAGCAGAGCAGCACCCTCGGGGGGTTTGTCCTGATACGGGGGGGTGATGCGAAGCCGCGCTCCGTCAGTACGTGGACGCATTGAAAGCTCAGTTCCGTCCCTTCGGGGAGCTGTGTTGAGCAACACGCCACGCTGTTCGGCGGAGCCTGGTCCAGCCGTGTTGGGTGTGATTCTGAGAGGGTTTGCGCGGGTCGCGCGCGCCGAAGGCGCGCGCGAAAAAAATCAAAACCAGAAAAACCGGAAAACGGCGCCAGAAAAAACGTCTATCTTATACCCTGGTGAAGGCGCTCTCTTCGAAAATAACTTTGCTATCGTGTTCGAGGCCGGGACATCGGGAATATTCATCATTTCGCTTCATGTTAGAGACACCCAGTCCAGCAGCTGTGTGAGACAGATTCGGACTCATTTTTGTTGACCGCACAGTTGTGTCTCAAGGCCGTGGTTGCCCTGTGGCATGAAGGGTGCAAAGCGTTTTCCTTTGTTAACTCGCTTCGCTTCGCCGCTCGTCCCCGAGAAAAGTACACTCCCGCAGCTGTGCAGAACGGTGAATACCACTGCCCTCCGAATCCTAAAGTGTCGGGTGCATCGGTTTGACCGGGTTTTGCGGAAAGCGGGGTTTATACGTTGCCTCTCTCTCGGAGCAACGAATTGTGAAAAAGCAATGTCGCTTGTGGGGACGAGCCCTCCGCCGACACCACTGATAGCCATTCGAAGCGCCCTGTTGGGGCCTGTTGGCGGTGGGGGGTGGGGCGTGGGGCGTGGGATGTGCTCCTCAACAACTCAACGCCGCCACACACATCGCAGGTCCAGATTGTGGTGTCCAGGCTCGGGGGGAAAACCCCCCCTCCCCCCGAAAAGAAAAACTGGTTGAATCGGAAGCAGCCAGCGACCTTTCCCTGTTTTCCTGCCCCCTCCCTCTCCCCCGCCCCCACTCCTTCCGCCAAACTTTATGTAACCCCGGCTGGAGAGAGGGGGCGGGGGGAGGGGTGAATATTTTTTGCACTTTCGTCTGACTGGAGACCCCTGTTGTCAGTCGATTCACCAACCAACGGTTCCCCAACCACTACCCTACCCCCCACCCCCATTTGCGAGCGTCAAGGAAGGGCTGCTTTCCGCCACTCTCCATATCCCTGCCGATCCCCCCCCTGCTCGCCGTCCCATGAGTCTCAAAAGTGTGTGTACCTTTTGTCGTCTAAGCAAGGTGATTTCCTTTCTTGCATTTTTTATCTCTAGATTTTCTACAGGGTCGGGTGGGCGGGGGGGGGGGGGAGGGGGGTGTCAGGGATGTGTTCACTGTAGGTGTTGTTGTATTGAGGCCCCTCAGAGCACGGCCACCAGGGGTGGGGCGAGGCGGTGGGCGGTCTCAGTTCAACGTGAAGCTCTTTTTTGTGTGGACTCTGGTGCCGCAAAATTGCAGGGATGTGCTGCCGCCGCCGCCTCCACCGCCTCGTTGACTGCAATTGAATGTATCGCAGTTCATACCACAATCCTTGCAAGTTGCTGTATCCACACCCACTAGGCGGTCAGCAGGCCACTACACAAAGGGCCACTCGGGCAATGGCAAGCGAGGACCTTTACGACCTGCGCAATGCTTTGACGCTTGGCAACTACACGCAGGTATGGCAGCAACAGTGTTTCGTTTTGCGTTTTGAGATGTGCCGATAGCTGCGATATGGCCAGGCCACCTTTCAGAGAACAGCCAGGGGGGTGGTGTGCCTCGCAAGCCCGGGTGTGCCTTGCCACATCACCGCCCCTCCGCAGGTTATCTCTGAAGCACCGGGGATCAAGGCTTCGCCTTATGGCAACAGC
This sequence comes from Rhynchopus euleeides, assembly GCA_963210315.1. Lineage (NCBI taxonomy): Eukaryota > Euglenozoa > Diplonemea > Diplonemida > Diplonemidae > Rhynchopus > Rhynchopus euleeides. The sequence goes on from OY723254.1 coordinate 1,701,703, forward strand.
CCCGCAGACTCGAAAGCGCTGGAAAGCGGGCGTGACTTCCTGATGTATGTATCTGTGACTGTGCTGCTAATTCTTTGGCGGTGTACCTGGGGTTTGTTGTGCATGCGGGTGATTGATGTACTCAACACCGGGCACACCCTATATCTCGCATTTCCGCCTGCTGCGGATTCACAAAGTTATGACGCACCGACCAACTTTCGCCACGATTGCCGCGAGCCTTATTTTCACCCACCCCCTCCCCCACCCACCACACCGTCTTCCGGAAACAGGTGCAAGGCGCAGATTGCCCTGAAGCGCTATTCGTCTGCCATCTCTGACCTGGAATCGAGCCGGGACACACCCCACCGTGCGCTCATCCTGTTGGCGCAATACCTGAAAGCCGATCCTTCCAACGCTGGGGATGCTACGCGCGAGCGCGTTGTGGAGGACACAAAGGCGCTGGTTGACACAACTCTGTCTGAGGCACAGGAGGCAACGGCAGGCAGTGCCCTCATGGCAACCACTGCCGCCACAGTGCTGGTCCACGCGGTATGTCAGCATTCCTCTTTGTAGATGGGTCTTGATGCGATTGGCAGTGGCGGATGCACAGCGCAAAATAATGCTGAATGGTGTGGGCGGCAGTGGGTTTCAAGGGTCCACCCAGAATGAAAGGCAATCATGTTACGGGGATCTTGGCACAGCAAACCCAGACAGCCACGAGGAGGGGTGTGTGCTTACACCTCTCCCTCACACAATAGGCTGCAACCTGACACAGCTTCACACGCGGATGGATGCCACCCCCTGTTCTTTACGCCACCCTCTCGAATCTGTTCTCACGGGAAAGGTCAACCGCCCGCCCACACTCCCACACCACAAACCCTCCTGACTCAGGGCGACCTGAAGACCGCGCACAAGTGGCTGAAGACCTGGGCAGTGTCGCTCCAGAAGCAGGCAGAGACCGCGTCCTCCAACCAGACCCTGCTGAACGAGCTGAATGTGCTGCGGTTGGAACTGAGCAGCCATATTGTGGATCTGCTGCTGCGCCTGAACCGGGTGGACCTTGCGGAGCAGGAGCTGAAGACGATGAACAAGATTGACGAGGACGCGGCTCTCACGCTTCTCTGGACTGGGTACGTCCGCATCACCCCCGACGGTGCGAAGGAGGCCCTCAAGCTTTTCAACGAGCTGCGCGACAAGTTCGGCAGCACACCGCTCCTCCTCAACGCCATCGCCCTGGCGCACACCGCACTGGGTGAGCACGAACAGGCGTCCCGTGCGTTGGACGAGGCGGGCAGCACCAACGACCCCGACACCATGATTAACCAGATGGTGTCCCTGCGCCAGACTCGCCGCGGTCAGGACAACAAGGCGATGCTTGATATCCTGAAGACGCAGTTCCCCAACCACCCGTGGGTATGTCAAGAACAGGCGCACATCCCACACTTTCTTCACACACAACAAGAGGCTTGGCACAGTGAAAACGATAGTTGGCAGCGCTTTGGGTGACCAACACAATCTACCTTGCCTTGTTGCTGTGACTGTGCGCACATTCACACCAACCTTCATCAGGCAAAACACGTAAGGTTTGTTCACCCGGGTTTGGCGCACAAACAACGCCCTGTATTTTTTGATGATGAAATTCCACACACACACACACATGCACGTGTGAATATTTTTGCCGGTCATTGCCACAACCAAACTACCCCCCACTCCCCCCCTCCCACTCTGCACACACATTGCCCATGTGGCACACTCAAAACATGACCACGACCCGCATGAGACACCCACACCACACCTCACATCATCAGGTGTGGAAGTACAAGAGCCTTGAGGAGAGCTTCACCGACGCGGCTCACCTCGTCGGCAGCATGATCTGATGCGTGACTCCTGCGATTCCCGTAGCCTAACCGAGACGGTGAGGGGGTGGTGAGGGTGGTGCCCTGTGTGCCTGTGCACCCTTTTTAGGTGCCTTGCCCCAGACACACACAGGCACAGCTGCTGTTCGGCGCAGCAGCCCCACAGAGACAAACGGGGCCACACACACACACACACACACCCTGCGGGTGCAGAGCCCATACACTGCCCCACGCCTGACTGACACAGGAAGCCATACATGTCCTGTTTTGCTCCACTTGAGCTGCCCTGGTTGCCGGGATATGAATCCTTCCAATGTGTCGAGGGCGCATGAGGTAGGTGGGGCTGGACGGGTCGGGTCGGGGAACGAGGTGGGTTTCTTTGGGAGGAGGGGGGGGGGGGGGAGGAGGAGGAGGAGGTGTTCTTTTCTTTCTTTCTGCGCTTCCCGCCTTCCCCTCGCTGCCCGCCCGCCCCCCTTTCGCCCCCCCCACGAGCATCCCCCATTTTTAACTTGAGAGGCGCCAATCAGTCTATCCACGCCACCCAAGCAAATACCCCAGGTGGGGTGTGTGTGTGGGCGGGGGGCAGAGAGGGAGAGAGGATCCCGCCCTCCACACACACCCCGCTCGCCACCCCAGCGCATTCTCGCTTTTTTTGCTGATGTTTTCCAAAACACCACCTGCTGGTGTTCCAAAAATGGCTCCAGAAAACCCCTCAAACCACCCCTTCTTCTTTATGATTGTGGGTGTTTTTATTGGTGGTTTTTCGTGGTTGAAACTGTGTGTGGTGTGGTATGGTGGTGCAAAAAAAATGTGAATGGTTAGAGCGTGTCTCCCAGGTTCATGGCGGCGTCATCAGGTCAGGCTTTGTAGTCTCTACACCATCAGTAGTAAGGGAAATCCTAAAACCATACATGAAATCCACCTTTTGGGCCGCTGGTGTACGAGGCTTGTTCCTCCAATTGAATCATGTTTGCTGCGTCAGGCAATATCAATACAGCCGCTGAAAGAAGTCGAGGTGTTGTGGATCTGCTGCTCACAGGAAGGATTCAGGGTGGATCACAAGACTGACCACCCTCTTTCCTTTGTCAAGTACCCTGTAAAACATCAGAACACCAAGTATCTTTCAACACTACATGTTCAAGAGTGGAATCAGTGGAATCGGAAGGGGTCACCTACCACACGGACACAGTTCCCGCGACTAATAAATGCCGAGAGTTCCGGTGTCCGACCACCTGGTATTACTTGGCTCCATCCACCCAGTCATTACGAGGGGGCGTCCCTTGAAGCCAGTTCCGCAGAACTCAGACCCCCTTAAAACCAATGTCCTGTGTAGACAACTACTTAGCCTGCCTGATGACGACACCAATTCGCTGGGAGAGAGGCCGCGGTCCAGGACCCCAATGGGGATGACGTGGCATTGTTTGACCGGATCGGTTGTGTAAGTGTGTAGCCCCCTCCGCCCTCTGTCCCTCCCCCCAGGGTGGTGTGTGGAGGCGAGAAGCGCAAACAGCAGCAATGCAGGCATAGCAAAAAGTGGATCCCTGCAGGTAGACCCTCGGGGTACATCCCTATCATCGGGTCACCTGAAATTTCCCAATTTGAAAATCTGCAACAAGGCAACACGGGATGGGATGGGGCACATGACCTGCACAGGGGTGGGGGGCAGAGGGCAGGGGGTGGGGTTGTGGTTGGGGTCATGGCATTTGATTACTTGAGCTTTATTGCTCGAATTTCGCACAAGAAACCTCCTCACTTGGCCGATTTTCTCCCACAACAAGGTCCGGCTTCCACAACTCGGATTTGGAGTTGTGTAAGCCGGAGCAAACCTCATTTGCTTGATTTTTGGGGTCACATGAGTGAGAATTCGGGGCGAAACGTCGCGATTTTCTCACGACTGCCTTCGAAAATGGACAGTTCCAGACCACCAGGACCCGATTATGGGCCCAGACAAGTTTGGGTCAATAGTTTGGGCGAAATTTCGCCAAGGCCAAAAAACAGCCATTTTCCGGAAATTCCGGGACCCGTTTTAACGCGTTTTAGGGCCCAAAATAGGCTCAAAACTCAAAAATTCCTTCGAAATCGGGCTCAAACGTCCAAAATAGGACCCCCCCGAAAAAAAAATTTGAAAAGGGTCCCCCTATACACTCTGGGTTATGGACAATAATTCACGGGTTCCCGGGCCGGGTACCCGGCGGGTACCCGCCCGGGTACCCGGATCCCGGTATCCGGTGGTATCCGGGGGGTACCCCCGGGTACCCGGCGGACCACCCGGCCGGGTACCCGGAGGCGGGAACCCGGGTACCCGCCGGGAGGTGAAGACCGCGTCGTGTCCCCTCCACCCCCCCCCCCCCCCCCCACCTCCCACAGGACATTCGCTCCAAAGTGAACCAAGAGCGGAGGGGAGCTCCTTCCCAATATAGGCGCCACACTTGCCACACTTTGAGACAGGGCAAATGCCCTCATCCCCCTTCCCCCTCCCCCCCTGGTCTCGGCTCGGGTTCCCCTTCACACCACGATGGACACCGAACCCACTCCACCCCCCCCCCCCCCCCACCCTGGGGGCAAGGTCGGGAGGGGTGGGGTGGGGTGGGGGGGGAGGGTCAGGTGATTTCCCCCCTTTTTTGGTTTACACCTTCGTGGAGTGTGGGTGGGGGGGGGGTGTGGGAGTGGGGGTGGGGGTGGAGATGTATCGGGGGTGGGTGCGTCCCTCCTCGGCACCACCTTTCTTGCTGCTTCAAAAGCAATATACAAAAGTAAAGGAGGGGGGGGGGGGGGCAGTGCGCAGATCGCAGATCGCACCCAAGGGGCAGGATGCGCTCTACGCTCCTCCAATAAGATTCACGTGAATAGTGATGTGTGTGTGTGTGTGTGGTTATAAAGTTTTAAGGCGGTGTCGCCCTGCACGGGCAGTAGCACCTCCCCTTCAGTATCGCACTCCCGAAGGATTCCCCAACACGACGTGACACCGGTTTCGACGCGTACTCTTCGTACCCCTCCCCCCGGCCGCGTCTCTTCAGCGAAGAACCGGGGATAATCGGACCAGGGCTAGCTAAACCCTGGTGGTGTCACGGGTGGGGTTGGAGAGGGAGAAAAGGAAGAAATGAAGTTGCGAAAAAGTCAAACACTGACACGTGAAATCAATAAAAAGGGTGGTATATATCGCCCCCTTGCTGCGACGAAGACACTAAATAGTCAGGCCGCTTCAAGAGTCTTGAGGGCTTGAAGGAAGAAACAGGTTGCTGATGAGTCTCAGGAGCAGGCACCTTTTGTCCGCCCACATGACCTTCGCCCGAAGGCGAACCTCGTCCAGCTTGGCTCGATCGCCACAGAGAAGGGGATCATTCTCCGCTGTGGTGAACATCTTAAAAACCGAGGGTGCAGAGGTGGGGCAGCCCACTGGTGCGACAGCAGGCCGCCCCCGGATAGCTATAACTAGTGCATAGGAAGCATACGACGGCACACGCAACAGATGCCGAAGGCACAACGGCGGGTCACTTTTAACCACCAGAGGAGTGGCACTCCCGAGGGGTGGGGAAGGGGGGGTAGTCACAACACTTTCGAAGGAAGTAAAGGGGCAAATGGGATGTTTTGTGCAAGGTAGAAAGGAAGTCACAACATGAGGCAGGGGGGATTGCTCATCAGGCCTGGGGGAATAGAGGGTTTGTGTGTGGTTATAAAGTTTTAAGGCGGTGTCGCCCTGCACGGGCAGTAGCACCTCCCCTTCAGTATCGCACTCCCGAAGGATTCCCCAACACGACGTGACACCGGTTTCGACGCGTACTCTTCGTACCCCTCCCCCCGGCCGCGTCTCTTCAGCGAAGAACCGGGGATAATCGGACCAGGGCTAGCTAAACCCTGGTGGTGTCACGGGTGGGGTTGGAGAGGGAGAAAAGGAAGAAATGAAGTTGCGAAAAAGCCAAACACTGACACGTGAAATCAATAAAAAAGCGGTATATATCGCCCCCTTGCTGCGACAAAGACACTAAATAGTCAGGCCGCTCCAAGAGTCTTGAGGGCTTGTGTGTGTGTGATAACCAACTTTAAAAGGCGGTGAAAAAGTCCTACAACCACCCTCCTCCCCCCCCCCCTGCGCCTGTGAGTGTGGAGACTAAACCCAGAGCTGGATTCGATCCCCCATAGGCTTCGGTTTAAACCAGGAACACCAACTGTAGATTCTGAGAGCCTTTTTGTGTGGGTATTGTGTGTTCCTTTGGAGAGGTGGTGGTGGTGGTGGTGGTAGCGCATCTGAGAGAGATGGTGGGATGTGTTGGTTGTGGGGGAAGGGGAAAGGATGGGAAATCCCGGTGGCGATTTTTTTTACGTGAGAAACGGCGTGTGTGTGGAGGGTGAGAAAATGCCGGATGTGTAAGCGACCCGAGAGCCCCCCCCCCCCCCCCCCCGGGAGAACCGGGGGGGGGGGGGGGGAGGAGGAGGAGCAGTTCCCTGCATAAAGCCAGGCGATACCCACTTGTCTCCCACACCCCTGCATTCCCCAACGGTGAGCTGTCTATTGTCTGTGGACAATCGCCTTCCTTACACCCATTTCACCTGGCAGGCACACCTCCCACCTTGTGATGCACTATTCCAGAGGACCCCGTCTTTCAGACCCCGGCGCGCATGCCCGGACTCAGCAAGAAGAGTTGCGTGTGCAGCGGCGCGTGAGTGCTGTGCTGCTCGGGATAGCGGGTATCCTCACCAGCGGTGCCTTATGGATGGTCTACCCGCATGTCGCTGTGGCGCTGATGATTACGATCGTCCTGTGCCTGATCCCGAGTCTGCTGATGCTGGTGTTCGGGCTGTGTGTCAAATCGGTCCCCCTCCTGCTGTGGGAGTTTGTCATCTACAGCTGGACATTCAGCCTCATCAGCGGCCTCACGTACGGAGCCCAGTTGGGGCTGCCCCAGCCGTACCCAATGGTTGTCGTCTTTCTCGACATGGCGCTTGTCAACCAGCTGCCGCAGCACATTGCGATCGTGACATTGGTCCTGTCGTGCCTCGGCATTTTGGTGACGAACATCATGGAGGCCACCGATAGTTTCATCCCAGATATTGAGACGTTCCGTCATGTCTGTGACTGCACTGACCCCCCGTGTCGCATGAAAGCGCAAGACTATGTGTCGGTTGTGTTTCTCAATATTGCTGTTCTGGTCCTAGGCTTCTACCTGACGAGGCGATTTGCCATGCAGGTGCTGCAAGAGAAGGCGATGATGCAGGCAACCATCGAGACAGCGGAACAGATTGCGACGTGCCTCGGGGGCTTCGACCTGGACGCTGCAGAGGAGCTGCTGGAGGGCGGGGAGGCTGCACGCCTGCCGAGGGGGCTGACGGAGTCGCTGCGCAATCAGCTGCAGAACCTGCGGATGTACAAGCCGTACCTCCCAAAGTCGTGCCTCCCTGACACCACGGCAGACACACCGCAGTCGGGTCAGGCAGCAGGAGGGGTCGCTCCCTTGCTTGCCGGTGTGGCGCAGCCGCTGCCTGATCTGGCGGTGAAGCACTGCACACTCATGGTCAGCAACATGCACGACACTGTGGAGCAGGTCGACACTGCGCACTGCACGTTTGCGGGCGCCTTCTCCCAGGTACTGCAGGACACGCTGTTCCAGATCGAGGCGGGGCGGGGCATGGTGGACCTCTTCGTGGGTGACAGGATCATGTCGCACTTCAACGCGTCGCGGAGATGCGTGCAGCATGCCACGCGTGCCGTGCAGGCTGCGAAGAACCTCTGCCAGGGCGACGTGGCACTCAACATCGCGATCGCCACGGGGAATGTGCACTGTGGGGACATGGGGTGTTCCGACATGCGCCGCTTTGGCGTCATCGGTCGGCTGTCGTGGGAGACATGGGGGCTGGAACGTGCGGGGCGCGCACTGGGTATTGCAGTGCTGTGCAACCGGCAGACCCAGTCGGACGCACACCTGAATCACGAGTTGCGTCTCGTGCCACGCCTAGTGTCGTTGCTCCGACGTGCCCCCGACAGACTTATTTCCTGCCAGGACGAAGATGTCAGCCCAGGCCCTGTTTACGAAGTATTGTGCCACTCACCTGCCCAGCTTTCAGTTCGTAGCGAAGAGTGGATGTATGAGATGCAAGAGATGATCGAAAAGTGGAGCGATTACAACAAGTCTGTGAGGAGCTTCTTGTTTGGCAGTGATCTGCAGTCACCGGAAATGCCCCTCTCGCCTAACATGCGGGCAACCGCCTCACGTGAGCCGTTAGAACTTCTGCTCTAGTCCGATCACCTGATCCTTCTCGTCCTGCACCTGGCATCCTCGCATTTATCAATGCGAGAATCTGGGGCGCATTGAACGAGTTTTGAAACCGTGCACCTCGCAGCACCCCCCTGTGATAGGAGCCCCTGTTTCAGGTTCTTCTGGCCGTGCAACTGGTAGTGCCTCTTGTCCTGCCCCATTACGGGTGCAAATGTAGTTAGTGGCGCTTTGGGTGATCAACACAATCTACCTTGCGTTGTCTTTGTCATGACGGTATGCACAGACACCGGCACGTGTCGTTTTATTCACCCGGCGCAAAACAGTGCCTTTTCCTTTGCCTCTTCTTTTCTCCGTTGTGGGACGGCTTGACCCAGAGGGGCCGTGACACCGTGCTGACGTGTGGTAACCTTACAACTCACCCCCCCCCCCTCCCCCCATTTGGAGCACACCCTTTCGATGCAGTCTGCCAACAAAACCACATCAGTTCATATCCTCATGGCCAGTGCAATACTCTATGTCTTTTCGAAACACACACGCCATCATGATGATAAGAGGGTTGTTGTTATATGGGTCTCAGGGCGAGCCCCCCTCGCTACAAATTGATCACCACATGCACAACATCACCAACCCCCGCCAGCCTCCACAACACGCGCAATTCTGCCGAAAGGCGGTGGCGCAAAGGGCGCCCTGAGTTCCGCAGCCTATCGTGCATTCGGTTGACCTGGAAAAAGGGCAAGTGGTCTATCCGGAGCCAGAAGAGTGATCCAAACAGATCTGCTGTGGGGTCGCACCCCTCTCGCGGCAAGGTGGCCCGCAAGCGCTGTGCGTGAATGGGGTGTGGGGCCTCCAACTCGACCCACGGCAAGTGGCGGCAGTCGGGGGTCAGCCCGAAGCGCTCGACAAGGCGTGTTACGTTTGTGGAGCAGCCTGCTGATGATGTGTCGGCAGCTCCGAGCAACAGGGACCGTGCGTCCATCATCCTGCAGCAGACACCTCGCCGTTCAATCCTTTTAAGGGTATGTGATGTCAGAGCTGCAGAGCAGGGGGTACACCTTTGTGCCCGCCTTCACACCAACCTTCATCAGGCAGAGCGTTCACCCGGGTTTGGGGCACACACAAAACCTGCATCATATGCAAGAGTGTGGTGGCTGCAAAAAAAAGAGCCACATTGCTCGGGGAGGGGTGACTCTGTCTGGAGGCTTGCCTTACCTTCGCCTCCAACCATGCCCCCCCCCAACACCCCCTTCACAGAAGAAGTCAGACGGGAACCCTGCTGATGGGGTCGAGTGGAATGGCCTCAGCCCTGTCCCCATGCCCAGTGCAGATCCGGCAGGCCCGACGACGGGATTCAGCGAATTAATCAGTCCGCAGCAGGAGCTGGAACAGCAGGACCTCGATGCCGCTCACCAGGTCTACAAGGCGCGCGACGGGGTCACACCTGAAACGCAGTCTTCAGATGCCCAGTCACCTGCAGTGACTGGGCATGTAGAATCGCCGAGGCTGCCTGAGGAAGTGGGTGAGGCAAACGAGGTATCTTGTGTCTCGCATGATGTAAACGCCATTCGTCAGGCGGGCCCAGGTGGCACTCCAGAATGCACAGAAAGTGGAGGTATGGCAGAAGATACGGCTGCTGCAGGGGCGCTGCTCATCGTACCTCTTCCTCCGGTAGAGGTCGGTGCTGCTGTCGAAGATGTCTCGCATGAGATAGTGTGCTGATGATGGCAGGATGAAGAGGATTTGGAGTGGAAGCTGTGCGTCTGCGAAGCAAACGCGGAAATCACTCAAAACCACGCATGTTGGGGGGAGGGGCGGGGTGGGTTTATTCGTGGTTGTGATAATGCCGCCCACACCCCTTGCTGCTGGGTGTGGTGTTGTACTGCATCCGCACCGTACAGTTTCCTGTGTTGTTACTGGGGGGGGGCAAATACAAGGGTATACTCTTCTATTCACCGTGCCAGCTTACGTAATTCAGGGTTTTCAAAAAATTGTTTTTTAGCTGAAAAGTTGTCTAGTATGCAAATACAAGAGTATATACTCTTGTATTTGCATACTAGAAATGTGGCCTCCGGGTGGGCCCTCATGGGGCAGCGGCGCCGAAGAGACAATACGAGCGTCCTCTTGGCCTTTCCCACCCCGAGGCGACTCCCACCCGACCGTGACGACTCCAGACAGGAGGCCCACTGGCCTGGGGGAGGTCATTGGAAGTACAAAATATGATGAAAACCCCACAAAAGTTCTTCAAAAGTCTAGTATGCAAATACAAGAGTATACTCTTGTATTTGCTCGATGAACTTTTTAAAATCGCGATTTCTGGAGTACTCTTGTATTAGCATATACCCTTGTATTTGCATATACTCTTGTATTTGCCCCCCCCCCAGTAACACAGCTCCATTCAACAGAACTGAAGAGACGCGGTCTTCCCTCTAGCCTGTCAGTGGTCATGTCTCACAGTGAGCCCATACCGCCACACGAAGAAATTGTTGGTGGGGTAACAAAAACCACCAGCTTTTTTCGCTGATTTGTGTGAGAATGTTTTCATGGTTCATTGGACCAATGCATACCCGCTTTCGGGATCATCAAAGAAAATAAAGATGGGCGGATACATGCAGCGTGAGGAGACTCGCCTGCTGTACCTGTACCGGCATGTCTCACACATGCGATGTATAGTCACCGGGCCCCTCCCCTCCTCCAGCATGACAGCAATGTATAGGCAAGGGGCTATTCGTCCGCCGTAAAGAAAATCATCAGCGGCAGAATCGCTGCGGGAGGGTTTTGCCTGCACACTGCGCTCTCAAAACAAACAATTCAATGTTCTCCAGAATAACAACTTTGTGTACGTCACTTCCCTGGCCTTCTGGCACGCCAGGACTGAAAAATGCACTCGAGTCGACAAAGGAAGCTTCTGCTCCCCCACGTGAAATGTTGACTCCATCCGCTCGCTGGCTCTGCGTCCGCTCTGGTTTGGTTCCGTATGTCCTTCATTTTCCCTCTCTGGTAATCAAGTGGGTGTCCACAGTGCATGGCAGTCAGAATGTATGCCCAGTGTGTTCTCCACTACGGCAAACAGTCTTCGTATTAGTGTGTGCAGGGTGTGTGGCCGTATCGCTCGATGCGACCTACACTGACAAGGAAGGTTACCATGTGTGTGGGGGTGGGGGGGGGGGTGCGGATGTTCTCCCCGCCACGTCAAGCCCTGCTAAAAACAAGACGCAACCATGGCACCCTGGAAGACAGATTCTGTCCAGTCTACGCCACGCCATACTCTTTCGCAGGCACAGGTTCACTGCAGCCTTTGCAGCACGGCGCGCCTGGCGTGCAGGCCTTTTCTTTCAGGGGTGCTGTTGGGCAGGCCACCTTTTTTTTGGTTCTTCTGGCCAGGCGGTGGCACTGCCTTCTGTCGCCTCTTTGCCCCACGCCAGCGCGTGGCAAATCAAAAAACACAGGCATGGCCGGTGGGATTGAGTGAACACTGTTGGCATTTTTGAACCTGACTCCACAAGAGACGCTGTGCAAACGGCGCTTCCATCCACAATCCAGACCCCACCAAGGTGTGTGTGTGTGACACGATGCGAATTCGCTCCGGTGCGATCCCCATGAACCACAAAGGTTTCGTGTGCGCGTTGATACTGTCACACCAGACGCACCTGCAAAGTGCAAACTGCAAACAGGATTAGTCAAAATGGTGGGTCCGTCTTCACAGAGGCATGACACAGTTATATTCGCCATGCCACCACCATGCCTTGCAGGGCATGAAGGTCGATGCGAGTGATTCTTGCAACGAGGCGTGTCGAATTGGTATCTTTCTTGCCTCCTCCCCTCAGTGCTGATATTGTATTCTGCAGTATTTCTCGCGGCAGGGTGGCCATGTTTCCGGATTTGGCGCACAAAAACAACAGCCTTATCTGTATACCCACCTCTGCCCTTGTGATGTGACAGCGCCTTCTAGCAAACGGAGCATTCACCACCGCCGTTCACCCTCTTACACCTCGGGCCTTGGTCGCCACAACAAAGGTGTCCTTGATGCATCCTGAACTCACATCACTCCCATCTCCCTCTTCGGGCATCCGGTGTGTTTTTTTTGTTGTTGTCGTGAGCGGTCTTCGGGACTACTGCCACTCTGCCCCCCCCCCCCCTACTGGCATAGACCCCGATAAGAGGGGGTCAGGGGTCGGGGGTCGGGAGGGGGTCCGAGGGGGTCGCCTTGAGGAATTTGCCTGAATGGGGACCACCAATAAGGGGTGTTCATAGGCACCCCATGGCCAAAATGACCCCACTGCGATCCGCACAAACTCCAAACATTCAAAAGAACGGGTTTTTGAAAAATCCGAGGGGGGGGTCGGGGAGGGTGCCGCTGGGTGGGTGGGTAGGGTGACATGGTGTGTGCCTCCCAGGCATCTCCTCCCATGAATATCCCTGGACCAGACCCACATTTCATGAGTGAAGCTTGGTACTTCTATCCACGAAATGACCCCACTACGATCCGCAGAAGTCCCAAATATTCAAAAGGACGGGGTTTTGCAAACCCTGTGTGGGGGGGTCGGAGGGGGTCGGGAGGGGGGCCGACCCCTCATACTCCGACCCGAGTTTGCAACCCCCCATTTTCCGACCCCTGAGAAATAGTGCAAAAGTTCCGACCCCCAAGTTTCAGACCCCCATTTTCTGACCCCCTTCCGACCCCTCCGACCCCCCGTATTCCGACCCCCGAGAACAATGGGGGGTCGGGAGGGGGGCCGACCCCCTCTGACCCCCATATCCAACCCCTCGATTCCGACCCCCGGGTTTCCGACCCCCATTCTCGATGGACCACCTCCGCATTTCAGGGGTGTTGGGTGGCACCTCCACCAACAAAGTGACCCCACTACGATCCACACGGAGCCCGAACAATGCAACAGAGGGAGAAACCCGCGTTTCCTCGGGAAAAACCTAGGGTTTTTCCCGGATATTTGGGGGGGGGGGTCTTTTATAAGAGGGGGTCGGGGGTCGGGGGTCGGGTGGGGTCAGGGGGTCGGATTCTTATCGGGGTCTCTGCCTACTGGGGGGGGCTAAATAGAAGCCCCCCCCCCTTGTATTCGGCGTAGGATCGAGTTTTTTGGGGGTTTTCGAGGGCCCAAAATTTTAGGCAATTTTTGCAGTGGGTGGCCAAATAGAAGGGGGGGGTCAAATACAAGGGGGGGGGGGCTTGTATTCGGCGGAAGCCGAATTTTCCAAATTTTGGTGAATTTTGCCCCAGGTGACCTCGTGGAATCGCGATTTTCGCCTTCCGTTGCACTATTCGGAATCCGTGCGGATCGTGGTGGGGTCATTTTGTGGGTGGAGGTGCCAAGTATCACACACGAAATGTGGGTCTGGTTTGGGTCCTGATAATGGGAGGATATTCCCTGGAGTCAGCAACCTGCGAGGACCCCCACACTGGTGTCCAAAACCCTGTTCCTTTGAATGTTTGGATTCCGTGCGGACCGCAGTGGGGTCATTTTGACCATGGGGTGCCTGTTAGGACTGGAAAAACAGGCTGAAAATTTGAAATTTGGCTGAAATTCGGCTTCCGCCGAATACAAGCCCCCCCCCCCCTTGTATTCGGCGAAAAATTTTATGTAGCCTCATGCAATGAAGGAGGAAATGGAACACGGAGAAAGCAGGTCATTCGAGTTTACGGCACGCGTAGTGCCGTAATTGCAGAGCCACATCTCACCTCATCACAGGTCGAGGTGTGTGCGTTTCACCACAACCTCTCCCCTCCCCATTCCCCCGTGTTGAGTGACATGTGTCGATAGTGTTCCATTTTGGATTTCGAATTTTCAGACCCCCCCCTTCTAATAGGCCCCCCCCCCTTGTATTTGACCCCCCCCTTCTATTTAGCCCCCCCCAGTAGGGGACCAGATGTACTTGAAAAATTTGTAATAAAAAATTTTCCGACCCCAAACAAGGGTTATTGGCACCTAAAATGGGTGTGCCCGCCTCAAAAATATGTCTGGGGACCCAATGAAACCGGTTTTTCACACTTAGTCGCCCATTTTCGGCCCGAATTTTTGAAAAATCGGTGAAAAAAGGGGGTTTCGCCCATTATGGGCAAAATCCCGATTTTCATGAAAAAATGACAAAATCGGGGCTGGTGTTATCGAAATAGGGGCAACTTCGCACGAACGGGGCACGAAATATCAGGGTGGGCCTTTTTTTTGGTAAAACACACCCCGTGTGGTAGAGAAAATACGGCAAGAGTCTCGGTGGGTCGGAAGAGCAGATGGTTCCCGCAACAGCTCCCGGGGAGCGGCGGGTATTTCGCATAGGATGCCGGATGTGTGAACACGTTTGTGCGGTTTGCCCTGTGTTGTGTGAACATATGTGTATGTGTGTGTGTATGCTCCACCCAACCCGACACATTTTCTGTACTTCAGACAGGTAAGGTCACTCGACACGCGGGGGGGGGGTTTTTTTGTTGTGTGTTTTTTCTGCCAGCCGACATCACTAGCGCCAGCGAGAAAAAAAAAACGCGTGACGAGTGACGGGTTGAGGTGGAAGCGATCAATGCAAAAATCATCTGAAAGGAAGACTCGAGAGACTGCTGCTGTATTTTTTTTTTTGGGGGACATCCGGACCGAGAATCTTTGCAGCTGTTGTTTGTCTGGGCTAGTTGGTACAGAATACAAGGTACAAGAGACAAGCAAGACAAGAAACGAAAAGAAGAAAGTGAAAGAAACACACATGAAAAGATCACACACATCAAACGACACGCCAAAAATGGCACAGCCTCTGGACATCCACTTAGCCAGCGAGGACCACACTGGTGACAGATTGCTCGTACATAACTCCAAAAACGGGGGGCTTGGTTGCTTCAATAGCATATGGTTGATAGCCGCCAACCGCTTTTGTGTTATGTGCAAGGAACCTGAAGTGGAAGTTGCACATTACACATTGCAATGAATGCTGAAACACAGAGTGTCACAGGAAACGATCGAGTAAAGAAAAACTCAAAGAAAAAGCCCAAAAGGGAAACACAAGCTAGCTGGGACAACGCTAGGGTTCAGAAAACTGCTCTTTGTAGTGATGGAGGGGCTTGTTGGTTTGTTTGTAGCCGCAACGCATCGACACAAAGAGAGGTCTCTGTTGTGCACCGAAAAAGTAGAGAAAGGGCCAATGGTGAAAGCAAAAGGCAGTGCTGTCTATGACTCCACCGCCTGCAACACTAGTCAACCCCTTGTGCGAAGGGGGAGGGGCCAGGCACAGGTCAGCAGCGACCACCCAGAGGGGCTACCCGTTGAGGGCTTAGAGCCGCAACGTGGGGGCAGGATCAGCTCCAGCAGGATCTTCTCAGGCATCGCGCAGCTCCAGCACGCCCGATCGCGGCACTAGGGAAAGCATTGGCGAGGCTTTCACGCCCCAAAAGGGGGGCAACCCTGCATCCTGATCTTCCTACAGGCTGGCCTGCAGACGTCCATGTGCTCAAGCCAATTTTTTTTTTTTTTTTTTTTTTTCCTTGGTGGGATTTTTCACGTATTGCCTGTGGTTTTCATGAACCACCCAAATTTCGCGTGAATTTTGTGCATGTATAGGCCCGGATAGACCCGGACAGGCATGTATTGTCCCGTTCTGGCCTGTTTAGGTCGGCTGGAGGACGTTAAAGGAGTGCCGTCTCGCTGAGGGTTTCTCTTTGGTGTTGGTGGGCCAACACCAGGAGAGGGTTCCGATATATGATCTACGTCAAACAGGTGGGGAGAGCAACCTTGGCAGGGGGACTCAAACTCCCCCAGTGTGCGCAAGAGAACACGATGCCGACCGTTCCCCGCCCTACCCGCATATAGAAGGATCTGCCCGTGGGCATGACTGCACAGCTTGTGCAGACGACCCTCACAGAGGAGGGCTACCTCCCGTCCACTCCGGGATACCGGTTGCTGAAGCGGAACGACCTCTGGACGAGCAGAGTTTAAGGAGGTGGGTGAGGAGGTGATCCCGTTCCTGCGGGAGAGCGACGTGGTGCTGGTGCAGTGCACCGAGCTGCCGAGCCCGTGGTCGCGGAAGGAGCTACGCCATAGGGTGTGCTCCCTGATCCGCAACGGGATGCCGTGCTGCAACATACCGGCTGCTCTCCAGGACCTGTTCATGGTCCTGGACCACCAAGTTCTACCCCGGCCAGTGCGCGGTTTCTTGTAGTTGGTTGTGTTGTTGTTTGTGGAGCACATATCATCGTGCGAAGAGCCCGTTGGAAAAGTATGGGAGAAACCTGCTGCGCCCCCCACAGTACGACAGGATGCGCGCAGGCACCGGGCCCGAAACCTGAATGTTGAGTCACCCGCCCCCGCCCCAGCTTCCCCGCCCACCTGATCTTCTCAAGTTACCCCTGGTGGTCCACCGACGGGCAAAATCAAGCGAATCTGGAGAGTAGTTGTCCGTATCCAGCCCGGCATTGAGTGTTCTGGGGTGCGTTCTGCGCCACTGCGTGGCAACGAGCTCCTGGAACGGGGAAAACGGGGGCCGCAAAAAACGGGGCCCAAACGGGTTTTTGGCCACGAACAGGGCACGAAATATCAGGGGGTCGATAACACCAGGGGCAACTAGACCCCATTTTGGGTGGTTTTCGGGTGAAAAACGTACCCTAGACATCCCTGGGGTACATTGTATACCCTCCAGGGCCTCTAGGACCAGTAGAATCACGTGAAAATGTGTTTTTTTACCCAAAAAAAGGACCCTGCAACCACCCTGCACACACCCTGCACACATCCTGCAACCATGTTGCAGGCACACTATAACCCAATAACCACCCAGAAACCACTGAGCCTGCCCTATAAGGGGTGTATGGGCCTGTCGGAACAGGTTTTCTACACCGAGTTGCCCAAATTCGGTCCGAGAATTTGAAATAACTGTGAAGAACGGGGAATTTGCCCGTGTGTGGTAAAAGTCCTAATTTTTATGAAAAAATGACAAAATCGGGGCGACTCAGAGCTATTCCTAACTAGGGGTCCGGATTCCATGATTTTGAATTTCAGATTTTTCCTCTGTCTGGCGCGTTTTTTTTGCACTCTGTTTCATAGTGTCATAACGGCCGTCATGGAGGGAGTGGATTTTCTGAGAATTCACTACCTCAGTTCCCGCTACCGAAATATAAAAACGGCCGTTTTCATGTTTTGTTGGCGAAAAAACGGCCGTTTTTTCCCCCCTCCTATTTTCCTTTGGGGATTCGCCTCCTGCTTACCGTACCGAGCTGAGGAAACACACTTGACAACTCCCTGTTGCCTGCACATGACATTGGGCACTGCGATTCTCTGTCGACTGTACAAAGAAAAATGGCTTCCGCCCTGCCTGTCGCTCGACAAGCAGCAGACACCCGAGAGCAGAGAGGAGTGTAGCAGCCCGGTTCGCCCCCGGGTTGTCCCAGAAATCCAGCACACCCTCGGAACGTGGTGGCCTAGTCGTAGATCACCCAGGCCCTGCTCGTGACCTCCCCGAAACAGAGGGGAGGTGGCACCGGAGTTCTGACACCCCTACGACTCATGCGGCCGTACGCGCTCGGGCACAGACGGCGGACCGCAAACCAGAAGGACTTCCCTGATTCCGTGCCGTCCCACCTTCTGCGCATGCGGTCGCCAGCCCAGGCCAGCTCCCCTGCCAGGGGCACTGGGGGGTCGTACTTCCCCACCTCAGACACTTTCTCGATGACATTCTCAATGTCGGTGTACACTGCGTCGACAGGGGCACGCCGTTGGCACACCCAGCTGCGCATCGCAGTACTTCTGGAGCAGCGATGCGAGGGGTGCCGTCAGGCGGACGGCGGCCTGCAGGTGGGACTCGAGCCCAGCGATTTCGTGGGCATCTCTGCCAACCGCAGAAGCGACGCACACGTAGCAGGGCCGCTGTCCTGCAGCGGGCCCGGAAGATTGTATAAATGCCCGGGGACGTGGTGCAAGGTGCAGATCCACTCAAGCGGTGCAGGTAGTGTGTGTCGGAGAGAAGCGGGATCGCACGGCTGGTGGTGCCGTCTTGCTCGCCTGCTTCTCCCTCTCAGCTGCGTCAGAGATGTGGCACAGCACATCCTTCAGCGCCAGTGCGGTCGTGAACCCATCCAGCTGGTGCTGCATATTGCCCGGGATGATCGCCCGTGCCTTCGGGAAGAAATCAGCGAAGGCGGTGTCCTTCTCATCCGGGGTGCTGTCGCCGAGATCAAGGGAAAGCTCTGTCGGAAGAGCCCTGATGCCAGTGAGCGACACCCACCTCTGCCTGCACGGTCATCTACGACACACGTGCCTAGATTGGCCGCAACCAGGTTCAGCCCCTCCTCGGGACACACTTCTTGACAGCATCATGCACCACGCCAGCCGGTGATCCGGTGAACAACGCACCTCGGGCGATCCGAAGTTGCAAGCCTGCCACTGAGGGTATCGCACTCCGACAGCGCCAGCTGTTTCCCTGGCTCTGCACTTTCAACGCTGCGTTCTTCTTCTTCTTGATATGGCGCGGTCCGTCAAAGTGGTCCACGAAGTCTGAACTCTTCGCATCATACTTGAAGGCGCGCTCACAATGCTTGCTGCAGGGTATCCCTTGCAGTGGGGAGGCACTCCTGGTGGTGGGATCTCGCCTGCTGACCCACGCCCCATACAAAATTCCCAGGTAAAAAAAACGGCCGTTTTTTAAAATGCTGAAAATCAGCGGCCGTTTTTGCAAGTCCACAAAATACAAGGGATTTTTTAAAACGGCCGCTATGCAACCATGAAAAAATGGCCAAAAATGAGGGTTGGTGGGCCCAAAAGTGGGTAAAAACCTCCGGAAATTCATATCCGGAGTGGGTTTGGGGGTGGGTTGGCACTGTTGACCTCCAGACCTGGATATTTCAAAAAAATTACAGTTTTTCTCAAGGACATCTGGGGGCCTACCCCCCCCCCCCCCCGTTCTTCGGGACACACAGCACGGCTTCTTCAAGCTTCGGTAGCAACAGGCAGCCCCTCGCCCCACCTCCTCCCCCCCCCCCCCCAAACAACCCTGCACGGTGGGATCTTGTAAATTTTACATGTATAACTACAAGTATATACATGTATTATACATGTATAATACTTGCATGTCAACTATTATACATGTATAATACATGTATATGCCTGAAATATACATGTAAAATACATGTATATCAAGTAAAAATACAAGTATAATACTTGCATGTCAACTATTATACTTGTATTTTTACTTGATATACATGTATTTTACATGTATATTTCAGGCATTTACATGTATTTTACATGTATAATACTTGTCATGCAAGTATTATACATGTAAAATACTTGCATGACAAGTAAAATACATGTATAATACTTGCATGCAAGTAAAATACATGTATTTTACTTGCATGCAAGTATTTTACTTGTCATGCAAGTATTTTACATGTATAATACTTGCATGACAAGTATTACCGTATACGTAAATATTATGGAACGTAAATATTATGGAACGGGCCCATTTTTGGCCGGTCCGTTCCATAATATTTACGTTCCAAAATATTTACAGGGCCAGTTCGGGACTCGGTGGTGAGGACGGCTTGCGTCAGGAATCGCGCGAAAAGTGCACGAGTAGGTCCCGTCAGGGACTCTGTACGCCGTCCGATCACCTGGTCCAAGTCCCCGAGTCGCAGAAAGCCCTGTAAATATTATGGAACGAAAAAAATCTGGAACGCCAACCCACCAGCGTTCCAAAATATTTACGTTCCATAATATTTACGTTCCATAATATTTACGTTCCAAAATATTTACGTATACGGTATACATGTAAAATACATGTAAATGCCTGAAATATACATGTAAAATACATGTATATCAAGTAAAAATACATGTATAATAGTTGACATGCAAGTATTATACATGTATTTTTACTTGATATACATGTATTTTACATGTATATTTCAGGCATATACATGTATAATACATGTATAATAGTTGACATGCAAGTATTATACATGTATAATACATGTATTATACTTGTAGTTATACATGTAAAATTTACAAGATCCCACCGTGTGCTGAACTGCGGCACACAAATGCCGTGCCCCCATGCCATTGATCTCCTCCACAATCGCCAACCCACCCCACAGGCACAGAACAGGTGGAGGAGGGGGGGGGGGGCTGAAGGCCAGAGACACACACACGCGCGCAAGAGACAGACGCGTAGCCGGGTGGAGCGGGAGGGGGGGGGGGGTCGCCCCCCCGCCCCGCCCCTCCCCCCTCACCCTCGCCACATCACCCCTCGTGCCTTTAGCGGCGTGGGGGTGTGGGGTGCCCGGGGAGACGCCCGTCTGTCCTCCCCCGCAGCCATGATGCGATGGGGGGTGATGAGCGATGACGGCTCCCTCGCAAGCGCGGACGCCGTCACAGAGGAGGATGTAGAGGACTCGAGCCTCACGCACAGCATCGATGCGTGGGGGTTGGGCAGCAGAGGCGGGACGCTCGCCGATGCCGAGGTTGAGTACATCCCAGGTGGAGGTGCCACCGCCACCGCCAACACCACCTCCTCCGCGGTTCGCACAGCGCACCACCACGGAGACCCGGGTGGGATGAGCTCGTCTGCCGCACTTTATATCAAGGAGGTCACAACCACGACACGATCCCGGATTAAAAGGGGGGATCAGGATTCCATAGGAGGGAGCCCGAGGTACCGTAGCCCGGTTGGGGAGGAGGGTGCGGTGCGGCGTGGCAGGTCTTCTCTTGGCAGTCGGAGGGGGTTGAGCAATGCGCGTGACAGCGCAACCTTTATGGAGGCTGTGACGGAGCTGCAGCGGGACGTCACCCCGGGCACCGCCCTGAGCTGGCTCGGGGAGGCGGAGCAGCGGATCCACCGGAGGATGCAGGTCGGCACCGGGTCCCCCCGCGGGCCCAACGAGGCCGGGGGTGGGAAGTTCCAGTCGTGGCTCTGCTCCCACCAGCTCCTCATGCAGAGCTACCGCTGCCCCAACCCGGAGACGGCGAGCGTCATCTCCTCCCCCAGGAGGGGGTCCTCCTCTCCAAGGGCCGACCACAGCCCCAGGTCGCGGAGAGACAGCGAGGCTCAGACCCCAGACCCCAGCTATGCCCCTTCGCAGGGTAGCACGCTGAGCCAGCAGCAGCACCTCCACCCCCAGGCAGCTCCCTCCGCACATGGGGTGCGGTTCGGCCCTGGCGGGGAAGGGGAAGGGGGCGGGATGGGGGTGAAGGGGGGGAGGCACGACGATGCGCGTGGGGCCTCCGCAGAGTATCACCTCACACAGGGGCCGAGCGGGGTGAGCCCGTCGGTTTCTCCGAGGCGTGTGTTGGTGGAGACGTTTGATACAACATCCCCTCAGGCGAAGCTGCGCAGCGGGAGCCGCTCCCCGCTAGTTGGGGGATCTCTTTCTCAACCTCGGAGTGTTTCGCAGGGTGGTGGTGGTGGTGGTGGTGGTGCCACCCTATCACCCTACCGCGGGGCCAGCGCCTACACCGACGGAGATTGCGACGAGGGGGATATGGAGCTGTCACCCAGCATCGCGCGCGCCCTCCCCGCCCCGGTCCCACCCCCGCCCAACTCACCGGAGCGGGTCGCGGGGAGTGGGGGTGGGGGTGGGAGCGCCGCCGGGTCACCCCCTCTCCACCCTCCGGGGATGGGGAGGCCTGGCGCATCGCCGTCGCCGCAGCAGCAGCAGCACCACCACCACCACCCTGCCTACCACCCCCAGGGGAGACGCAGCCTGAGCACCGGGGGCGGGCCGCAGCGTTTGGCACCGCGGCAGAGCCGCGGAGGTGGAGGAGGAGGTGGTGCCAGCTTGAGGGGGACCGCACCACCCCCCAGCCTCCACAGCCACCTCTCCGGGCACAGCGGGTACACCCGGGGGGGAGGGAGGTTTTACCGGAGCCAGAGCGTGGGGGGTGCGGGCGGGGTTGCCGCTGCACCCCACGCCGTATCCTCCTCTGTGAAGGGCAAGACCTCCCACGATGCTGCACGGGAGGCCTCGCGTCAGATGTACCTTTTGTCCTATGGGGGGCCCTATGTGAGAGTTGCGCAGAATGGGGCGTTCTCCATGATAGCCGACGCGCCGCCGGGGGGTGCTGCGGGGAGGCGCGGGTCTCGCGCGGCATACCAGCCTCCGATGGATGAAGCGCAGCAGCGCGCGAAACGCCGGGTCAGATCCGCACACCTTCACTCCGCCCTCAATGGCACCGCAGGGGGTGGCGGCCCCCCCACCAGCAAGGGCGGGGGTTATGTCCCCTCTGGGAGGCAGGCGCATGCCCAACGCCTTGCAGGTGGTGGAGGTGGTGGGACTGCCAAACCTGGAGGAGGCGCTGCGGGGAGGCACCGGTCGTCATCATACACCCAGGCGGTCACAGCGGCGAGGGGGGGTGGCGGCGGGAAGGCGGGCCGCAGCGTGGGGAAGGGGTTGGCTCCTGCGGAGCTGAGCAGCACCCTCGAGTTTGACATCCAGACGCTGCAGACGCTGAATGCGGGGTGGTCGCAGAGGCTGCAGTGCATCACGAACATCCACACCATGCTGAAGGAGGGGTGGTCGCCCCGCGGGCCCACCGCGGAGTCGCTCTGCCGCGGCCTGTCCACCCAGCTGGGCGACACGCGTGCCTCCGTGGTGAAGCACGCCGCAACCGCGCTCACCCTCCTCTGCGACACCCTGGGGCAGCGCCACTTCTCCCCCCTGGTTCACATCGCCCTCCCCCCGCTGCTGCAGCTGCTGGGGAACCCTCTCGCAATGTTCCACGCCTCTGCGAGGGGCGCTCTCCAGGCGCTGGTGCGGACCTGCTCTCCAACAGAGCACCTCGGCGTTTTCCTCAGCGCCACTGCGGGGAAGATCCGCGATGCGGTGACGGAGCTTGTGTGCGATCTCCTCCGTTCGGCGGTGCGGAGGGTTAACGTGGTGCTGACCCTAATGACGTTCCTCCCGAAGGGCGGGCAGGACGTGAAGGTGAGCAGTGTGCTGCCCTACGGGCAGCCCCATGCGAGGGTGAGGAAGGCGTTTGCCAGGACACTGCATGTCAGCCCTTCGTCGATCAGGATGTACTTCAACGGCAGGGTGGTGGAGGATCAGACGCTGGTGCGGTGCGCCAGCTCGGATCTGGAGCACCAGCGGGTTGCCCCGCATAAATCGCACCTCCTCGGCTTCGTCGAGGCGCAGCTCCGCGATGAGCATGCGACAATGACCCTATCAGCATCCGCCTGCTTCTGGCTAACCTATCTCCTCTTCCCTGCAGAGGCGGAGCTGCTCTACGCCGAGCTTCCCATCCCCATCCGTGGGACTTTGCACCGCAACAAACCTCCGTCACCCAGCTTTGTCGTGCCCGATGCGCTCTCGATGAAGGCGGGTGGTGGTGGTGGTGGTGCCGGTGGCAGCAGCTCACGCCCCCGGAGTAAGTCAAATGGAGACCGGCCGCATCAGTGGTAGGAGGGGTGGTGGGTGGTGTTGAGAGTGCCTTCTTCTTCTGCGAGCGGTGGATGTTAGAGGGTGGGGGGTGGGGGGGTGGGGGTGTTGGCTGAAGAGTTTAAATGGTGCCCTGCCCTGCCCCAAGCCATACCGATCGATTGTAGCGCTGTCACGTCTTTCTTGTTGTCCGGAGTGGGTGTCTCGTTTTCTTCTGCTGTAACACGCTTGTTTGTCGGGCTGTGCTGCGTGCAATGCATTTGAGACAAATGCGGCAGCATCCGAGAGGGATGTCCGGCACGTTTTTTTTTGCGGGCGCATCAACAAAAAACAGTGGTCTCAGGAGCAATGCCCTGTTGCAAGGCCACAACCTAACTGCCCACAAACCCCGAATTTTCCCACGGTGCCCCGAGCCGTTGCTCCCAAGCAGAGCATCTCCGGACACACAATCACCCGGGCCCACCCCGTTACTCTTTGAGTTAGCCTTTTTTTGACGAACACTTCGTCAAAAAAATTGAAAGAAAGGCGCGAGGCTGTGGGGGCCGGGTGTGGTCAGACCACAGGTCCCGATCAGCCCACAATGCATCTGCAAGGAGGACGCGTGCAATACACCGCTGGGGTGCACAGTCTCTGGATTTGATTAACGGACTTTTCAGTCATCCTGCATTTGGGAAGGGGACGATGCAGCGCCCGGCCCCGTTTGCCTCCTGTGCTGTCCCCGAAGGGGCGTGTTGTGTGTGTGGCACAGTGGAACCCGCATCGGAGTTCACTTGGTGCAACTTCCACGAAACAAAGAAGGTTATCGTGCGTGTCGGGTGGGTGGGGTGGGTGGGTGTGTGTACCCACTCGTTACGCTCAAGGTGCGGAGGGGGTGTCCTTCAGAACACGAGGCTATCCGCACTCACACACTCTCTGCCCCACAGCCCATCTCCATTCCTCCCGCCCCCCCGCTCTCTCTCTTAAGCCCTCTTAGACATAACAGCGAAGGCGTTGCAGGAGGGACTTGTGCTGTACGTCAAGGCAACCCGCAGTGCGCAGGTGATTCCACTCCACTAACGCAGGTCGAACCCGGGGAGCTTGGACTCAGACTGTGCACCTCCCCCGCATCGTTTCCCGCCCAAAGCGCCAACTGCATTGGCCTCACGCAAGAGAATCACATGCAATATATTCTTTCTCTGCCCCCCTTCCCCCTTTTGCGACTGTATCTAGGGCGCACGGTGGTGTGTGGTCTCATGGGATGGGGTTCGTCCTCCACAAGCCCGAGAGGCCTAGGTTAGAAAGTGCAGATAGGGTCTGCGTGGGGGATCCATCACGGTAGTGTGAATCCCCTCCCGCTCCCCCCCCCTCCCGCGTGCGCACAGAAGGAGGATGTGTGTTGAAAACATTCGTTCAGGATTTTTTTTGCGGAAACAAAAGAAACAGAAGAAAACGAAGGGATGCGCCGAATAATTAGAAAAGGGGGAAGAAAGGAAGAGGGTGCGGGAGGGTGGGGGGGGGGGGGGGTGGTATTTGTTATACGGCGTGCCCGGGTGGACCGTCGTGTATCTCGCTCTCGTGAATGCTTTGACAGCGTGCCGCTGGCGTGCTGCTCCCCTGAATCTCCAGCCAAACGCTAGCGTGAGCCAAACAAACAAAAATCATAAGGTAACAGCGCCACACCCAGGTGGCAGCACACTATAATTAGGTAACCCGCCCTCCCCCCATATCCCCCAAAATACAACAAACCCCCATAAGTTAACAAATGATCTGCTGTATCTTTGCTTCTGTCGTTGGATGCCGAACCATTGCGCTAGCACCCCCCCCCCCCCCACCCCTACCCCCACCCCGGCCACAGCCACAGCCGCAACCATCTTCTTCTTGTTCCGTGTCAAACCCCCCCCCCCCCCCCCCCAGGGGTGTAAATAAGGCCGACTCCCGACTCCCGACTCGCGCCGGATTTTTTGGGATTGGGAGGGTTGCCTTGCTTCCCTTAGGGAATGTGCGGTATTAGGCACCCCATGGCCAAAATGACCCCACTGCGATCCGCACAGACTCCAAATATTCAAAAGAAAGGGTTTTTGGAACACCCGAGGAGGGGGGGTCCCGATGGGTGGGTGGGGGTGTGGGGGTCCCGCTGGGTGGGACATGGTGTGTGCCTCCCAGTCATCTTCTTCATTACCGGTCTCTGAACTGGGGTGAGTTCATTGCCAAACCACTGCTGTGAATACGGCGCCCCTTTCCCGCCCCTTTTGCCAGATCCTGGCAGCTCCCAAGAAGAGTTGTGTTCCGCCCCCATCAGGTGGTTGAGCATACCGCAGCGCACACGTGCACAACCACACACACTCCACACAGATGCGTCACACATGTGACGCAACTGTTGCGACACAAAACATGCCTCAGGTAGAGGCAGTAGTGTTTGACTCACAGCCAACATAGCTCTCAGTGGGGCCGTGGATGGTGTGGATGCATCCATGCATGCATCCACGGCATCCAGGGATGCCCGAAAATGTCAAAAAATGGATTTTTGATTTGGCATACAGGCATTCATCCACTGCAGGCAGGCCTGCATGCAGGGCTTCGGAGCTCCAGGCTGTGTGTGGATGCATCCACAAAATTTGTGGATGCATGCGCTGCATGCACGGGAAATACTGAGAGCTATGCAGCCAAATACTGCTGCCGTGAGTGAGGTGCTCGCAGCGTGTGGGGCGCTGCGGGCGAAGTGGGGGGTTGGCTGGGACAGCCAACATGGCGCTGTGCGTCGCGTGCTTCTTCGCGGACCACCTCGCACGCGGGAAGACCCCGCAAGCGCCGAGTCAGTCCGCCCTGACCGAATGGTGGGCGACTGCTGGAGGGTCCATGGGACTCTCCACGGCAGAGGTGGCCGTACTACAGGATGCGTGCAGGATTGAGTAGGGTTTGAGACCGCCCGTCCCCCCCAGCCCCCCACCCCAGGTACCTTAGGTGACTGTAAATAACCGACTCCCGACTCCTGACCCCCAAACCTTATTTACAGCCCTGCCCCCCCCCGCCCGCTGGTGCACCATACCACACCTCACGGACACACTTCCCAACACGCAGACACACGTGGCACCGGGGCAGCCGGTGTGGCGCGGGATCATGCCTGCACGGTGCCCTGCCGGGTACGTGGAGGCTGCATCGCAGGTGGGCCCCAAAGGCGGGAACTGCGCAAAGGGGATGACGGGGAAGCTGTGCGGGTGCAACGACCTGCTGTCATGCTCGCTGCGGGCCGTGGGGCGGGAGGCAAAGGATAACTGTGCCTTGACGCGGCCGTGGGTCTGGCAGAAGGTGCGGGTATGCGTGCGGCCTGGGGCGGCGTGTCTGCCGGGCGGGGAGATGCGGGTCAACACCGAGGTGTACTACAATGTCATCCTGTCGCACGACCAGAGTAAGATGATGAGTGCGCGCCACCCAAGCGCGGCGAAGGGGCGGGCGGTTTACAAGGGGACCACCGGGTACACCTGGTACTGGAACACCAACACGAAGGGGCAGTTGGTGTTCTGGCAGTCAGATGCATCGAAGCCGTACAACCAGTGGCGGTTTGTGTCCGCGGGGGGCGGCCGGTACCACATGGTGAACCGGCAGACGGGGCGCTACCTGCAGAGCAGTTCGTATGACTACTCGAAGGGCAGGGACTGGGTCGCGAAGCTGAATGGGGCTGGCGCGGCCACGCCCGTCATTGTGGAGGCGAAGTGCAACGCGCAGGGCGCGGTGAAGCTGACGACGTACTCCAGTGGCCGGTACGAGGGGTTCAAGATCGGGGCGCACGGCGGGCTTGCCTTCACTGCAATGGACTATACGGAGTACCACAACACGGGGTGCTGCTCGAATGGGTGCCCATCCGGGTGGCGCTACATCAGTTCGTCGAGTAGCGGCTGCTTCCCGTTGTGCAAGTTCCAGAAGTGCTTCCGCCCCCGGGTGAAGACTGCGGAGAACAAGCGGGACAGGCTCTTCTACCTGCGCGAGGTGGGGAAGTACGAGCCGAGCGACGTGCGCGGTGCCACCCTCGACACGGGCAACAACGAGGTGCAAGACATGGCAGTGTCGCTGGCAGGGGCAGTGGTGATGGGGAAAGTCACGTCCCTGAAGGATGAGCTTGTGTACGGGAACTGGGCCCTCGACAAGAAGGGGAAGGTGGTGAACAAGCTGCTCACGACGTTCCCGAAGACGGGGGCTAAACTGCTGCGTGCGGCGTCGATGGGGCTGACTGCCCTGAACGTGGGGCTGAGTGTGGTGATGTCCTTCGTGGAGGAGTCTGTGGAGGAGAAGCTTGCGAAGCTGGAGGCCAAGATCATGAAGGAGGTGCGAGTGATGCTGAATGATGCGCTGCTGAAAGAGCGGGTGGGTCAGGCGCA
Source organism: Rhynchopus euleeides (assembly GCA_963210315.1). Taxonomy (NCBI): domain Eukaryota; phylum Euglenozoa; class Diplonemea; order Diplonemida; family Diplonemidae; genus Rhynchopus; species Rhynchopus euleeides. The sequence goes on from OY723254.1 coordinate 1,729,442, forward strand.
GGTGGGGATGGAGGCGAACCGGCGCATCGTGATGAAGGACACGGCTACAGAGAAGTACAATGTGTTCACCCTGGATCGGTCGGTGAAGGACAGCGATGATAAATTCCGGGAGGACGTCGACGATATTGCAGAGAAGCTGAAGCTGAAGGCGGATGATCATTACCGCGAGATGGAGAAGATCATCCCGAAGAACATGGGTGATGCCAAAATCCCGGTGTCGACACTGAACATCAAGGCGTCGCGGTACGCCTTCAACACATACCTGCTGGGGGCGATGGAGTGGGTGACGATGGTGCAGGACAGCATCTACATGAACGCATACCTGACGACTGCATACACCTGCGAACAGCTGCGTGATAACAACAACCTCGTGTCGTACTTGCAGGAGTTCAAGACCAACGCGCATAAGATGCAGCAGCTGCTGGTGGATACGCGCCTCGCAAAGGTGACTGTGCGGTCCCGCGGGAAGTTCGCGGGGTGGGAGGCCAAGGACAGCCACTTCGACGGGACCTACCCGATCATCGCCCACACAGGGTCTGACAGCAACCGGGCACACGCCGCCGAGGCGGCCAACGTGCTGCGTGCAGAGCTGCGGTGGGATCTGGAGCACACGACGTACCGCATCGCTGAGTTCGAGGAGGCAATGTCGGGTGTGGTGTCGCGCACCATGGAGGAGTGCCGGAAGCTGCGCCCGGATGGGAGCGCTGAAAACAACGCTGTGAGGGCGGAATTCAAGGAGCAGGCTCTGGCATACAAGCCTGACTTCACGAACAGCAACCCGATGCTGTGCAGTGCGAACGGTTGCTGATGGAGGATGGGCGTGCATGTCTTTGCCCCTGTCTTCCCCCCCCCCCCTTTGTTAGCTTCAACCAGTGGTGCGGGGGGTCACAAGGCTAGATATGAGAGCAAGTATCGCAGGGAGGGAAATTAACTTTGGGTGGGCAGGCTGCCCCCTCTCTTCCCCTTTTTGTGTGCGTTGTGCCACTTGCTTGCAGAGCTGCCAGCAAGGTTGGAAGGGAACCTCTGAGGACATACACCACCATTCAGCAGTCCGGCTTCGGTGGCGGGGTTTCCTCGCGGGTATCCCGTGCGTATCGACAGTACTACTGCAGACAACTTCCCTCCTCACCCCGTCCGTTGTTGCCTCTGGTTTCGTACAGCCTCCTCAGTAACCCCCCCTCTCCCCCCCTCGTATATACCTCAAGTGTGAACATTCCCGTCAAGGGATATTCGTGACTCTCTCCCTCTATCTCGGATCATAACACGTGTGGAATGTCCCTCTCCCTGAACGAAAATTCCAGCCTTGAGTCCCTTTTCCCTCGTTGTGGAGCACGAGTGACTGCGGATAAGCTGATGTGCAGCCATCCTTTCACGCGATCCCCATGCATAAGATACATTGTCTGTATGTCAGATACCCAGTGAAGGAACGTACAGAGCTAATCGGCCCACAGGCACACCAAGTGTCCACACCTCTTCCTGTTTCCCTGTCCCCTGACCTCCCTCTCTCTCCCTCTCTCCCTTCTCCGCCTCGTTGATCTGCAGTGGTGTGACCTTGCTGCTCTCCCTGTGTCCATGCTGTGCACTGCGCAGTGTGGCATGCGATGTTTTCAGCAAGGGCCGTACCCCTGTGGAAGCGAGGCAGCGCGTGCCTTGCGCCCTGTCCCCCGCTTTGTGCTGCACTGGCGACCGCATCAAAGAGCACGGTCTCTACTTGGTGCGGTCTGCACTGATGTGCACCAAAGAAGAAGGGGTGAGGCGATCCACGTGTGGCTGCTGCGTTTGAGGATCCGTTTGTGGTGTGCCGCGAGAGCTTTGCCCGGATGCAGGGGAGTCCACACGCAACCCTGCATCCGCACGACCTGGCTCACCCGGCTGTTTCTCGGATGCTGCGCCCTTCCGTCCCTTTGCTTTGTTGCTGGCTGTCTCTGACGGCGAGACGGCTTCACAGTTTGATGGCTTCACTCTGTAGAAGCGAGCGCTTCTTCGCAATTTTGTGTGCCCTCATTGGCACTGTTTGATAGAGAGCGAACCACCGTCCCCGCGCATTTTTTTTGTGCGTTTCAGCTTTGTTTTTAGTGCCGCGTTGTGCAGTGCGGTTGGGGGGAGACCGGGCAGTGCCCTCCGCTGCGGCATGTTTCCTTTTCGTTCTCTTTTTTTGCCCCCCCCCCCCCCTTTCTTTTGAAGCGTCCCAACTTTATCCCTGGGTGGTGATGTGGTTCAGAGGCGTGCACTCTGCACGCCACCCAGGTGGCGTAGGGAGGCGGCGAAATCATACGAAGAGCTAAAAATCCTCAGGTTCACATCCGACCTGAACCGGCATCTGTGTTTGGATTGTGCGAACACTCCGTTGTGTTCAAACCACCTTCTGCGGCCTGCTTCTCCTCAGCGTATAAAGAGAGAGAAGCCAGCATTCGTCTGGTTTCCTTCGCGGGCTTTGCCAGGCGGGTGGCGCAGGTGTTCACGGATGGCTTGGTTGCCGGGACACATCGAGGGACAGATGGGGGTACCCCCTTCCCGTTGGCCGTCCCCAACGCAATTTGCAATTGCGCACCACCTGCGCGACCCTATACATTTGCTGAGGTTGCCTTATTGCGTTCATCTCACACGCGATGCACCGCTGCACCACCACTGTGCACCCCCCCCACACTCTCACTCTACGTTGGGAATTTGCAGCGGAGAGGCAGAACACATTCACGCAATGCACCAACACCATTCGGCAGCTTTTTTGCCTTGGGTGGGGAGTCGCATATTTTTTGCTTTACACTGCGACCACCACCACCGCCACCACCACCAGGGGACGACCGCGGTGAGGAGGAAGGGTGGTGGGCACAGAGGCCAGCACAGGCCACGCCCACACGCCCACATCCCCCCCTACCTCGACCGATTCCCACTACACCAAGCCCTCTGCTGCTTCACTGGACCGGCGGGGTGTGAGGGGGTGGGTGGGTGGTGGGTAGGTGCCGGGGGCTCGTTATTGCCGCAGTGCGAGCCTCGGAGCATGGCAGGCCGAAGCACCGCCCTGGCGGTGTTGGGGGCATTCGCCTGCCTCCTGCCCCTGGGGGATGCGGAGTTTCTGGGAGAGCTTGCTGGGCCCTTCACTGGGGCTGGGATAAAGTACATCGAGTCTGAGGTTGACACGCCGAACTACCGGAGGGTGAAGGCGTATATCAAGGGGGTTGCGACTTGCTCCGGTGTCGTCACTCGCCTCTCTCTTATCCGCGATCTACCGAGCGATGCGGTGCACGAAATCTCTCTCATCTTTCACAGTTATGAGAATGCGGTGTGCGCCCAGGTCGCCACCCTGACAGGAACGGGTGCTTCCCAGGCGATTTCCAACGTGGAGTTCCGGGAATGCGTGAATCCCGCCGCAGATGCGGTGAATGATCTCACCGAGGCAACTGTGGAGTGGTATGTCGATGGGACGTCTGTCTTCACCACGTGGCGGATCAACGGGGTTGATATTGCGAGCAGCACGAAGGTTTTGACGGATTCCAGCGATCCCTACCGGCTGAACCACAAGCTCTACTTCGTGACGCATCACTCCACGTTCCCTGGGTTTGATGGCATCCCCACAACGACATGCGAGCAGTCGAATGTTCTGGTGGATAGGTTTGAGATCACACCCTACTCCACGCGGTTCAGCGACACCGACACCTTCACGCTGAGCATGAAGGCGGACTCCTATGCCAACTGGGGGGGGTCGGGCAACTGGGAGGTGCTGAGCTCGTTCTTCCTGCAGCACCCTCAGGAGCTTCTGTTGCACAACAACCTGCAGGTCACCACTGATGGGGTTCTGTTGTTCCAAGGCCTTCTCAACCCATACTATGATCCAAATGGGGTGCTCGCGACGAAGATTGGGGAGCTGAACGGGTTTTTCCAAGGGGCTTCGTCAGGCCAGAGCTTTACAGACCCAGCCCCGTGGGTCCCTTCGACATCCCCAGAGAGTGTTGCGTCGTGGTGGTACGACCCGTTTGACACGGTGGCAAGGGGTATGATTGAGTTTTTCATCACCTCGACAGGTGTGTCGAAGCGGAGCATCCGGCTCGCCCAGGGGTTTAAAAACTTCTTCTTCGACCCGAGCGTCGTGGGGAACCAGGCGATGGGCGACTCCGAGATTATCACGCATGAATACTGTGTCTTCCTGAGGGCGAACAGCACGCACACCCGCAAAATAGAGCTCGCATTATACGCTGCGGGTGGCAGTGCAGACGACACCCTCAAGCAGAAGTTCTTTGGGGTGTGGAACGTCACCCTCCGGGACACAGGTGCTTACGAGCAGTATGCGAGATGTTTCTCAGTCAACAGTGATCAGAGCGGGGTCACCGACCTGGAGCTCGAGATTCTCCTGGGTGCTGTGGACGGCATCATTTTCAAGGAGCATACCATTCGCCTGGAGAGCGTCCGCTTCTACCGGGTCAAGGGGGATGCGGCAAGCACAGCCGCCTCCGATGGGTGGGCCCGGGGGCAGGAGCTGATGAAGGACGCCAACTTTGACGAGATTGCAAAGTGGACCCCTACGTTTGACAGCACGAAGGCTCAGGTTAAGTCGGGGTCGCGGTTTGAGTGGGATCTGTTCGGCCACACCGACCACCCTGCCAACCTGTCTCTGTCGCAGACTGACAAGGTGGCCATCCAGAAGGCCGTTGCATACCGCATGGTCTTCAGAGGCAACGTAGAGGCAAACTCGATCGCCTCCCCAACAGATCCCGCCAACATCAACGGGAGGGTGGTGCAGTTCTTTGTGACGAATGCCGACGGCGCGCGTGTCTTCGGCGGGACGGGGATGGCAAGGCTTGTGACGTCCCTCCGGACCTTCCAGCTGACGTTCCTCAGCGATGAGACGGCGATGGTTCCGAACAGCGCTGATGGGACAGCGATTGTCACCATCTGGAGCGGTGGGCGGGATTTCGGGAGCAGCGGGCTGAACCCGCTGTTCACCGGGATCAACCTGGTTGCGTGGACGGACCTCACGACACCCACATTCTCGGCCCTCCCTGCGGAGCCCGATCTCACCCCCAGGACCCCGGATTTCACTACGCCTGTTCCGCCGACACCAACGTCGACACCGCGCCCTCCCCCGGTCACGCCTGTGCCGACACCTGTGCCGACCACCGTGCAGATCCCTGACATGTTCACGGTGGAGAAGACGCTGCCCGGCCTGCAGGGTGTCATCTACAAGAGCAAGTTCTATAAGCTGGACTTCATCAACGTTGCGGTGGAGAGCATTGCGGTGGACACCTTCCGGGCCAACCTGTCGACGACGATGAACGAGGTGTGCCTCTTCATGGGGTTCGCGGTGAGACTGTGCGCCTTCACCACGGACAACGTTGTGGTGCTCGAGGTGTGCTACAGAAACCTCCCACGCGATATCCACGCGTCTGACCCACGGGCATGCCGTGGCTTGGGCAACGTGGTGACATATCCAACTGCTGTGAACGCGACAGGGGTCGGGTCGTATATGATATTCACGTTTGCAGGGGTGCCTGCCAGTGTCCTGCAGGACGGCGAGTACGAGCCGCGTGTGATCGAGACGCTTAACACCAACATCGCTAAGGGTCAGATCGGCATCCGCCCGCAGGGCAGTGCGATCGTGGTGAAGGCCATTGTCGCCACCCCGTCGCCCTTCAGCGGCGGGACGGAGTCTGACCACGGCCTGTCGAATGCCGCATGGATGGCCATCATTGTGGTGTGTGCGTTGCTGGGGTTGGGCCTCGGCTTCAACGCGTGGTATCAGCACAGCATCAGGCACCTCAAGCGCAGCGAGGCACAAAAGGAGCTGTTCAAGCGTGACCTGGCCCCGGAGTACGTCCCCACCATTGTCAACGGCCTGGGGATGCTGCAGCTGGTATGTGTCTTGGGAGGTGGGTAGTGGCTGTTGCATCAGAGTACGATCGGTTGCACCAGGTGTACCCTGCTCTGCTGTGAAAGTGTTGCAGGTGTTGGTGGCTGGGAATGTCTCCTCTGGGGCTGGGCCAGGTCTTTCATCTAATTGCAAAGTGATTCATTCGTGTGTGTGCAGCAGGTGCCTTCTCCCTCCCTACCAACCCCTGTGCACAGGAGCAACTGGGTCTGCTGAAGCAGCAGTTCGATGCCATGGATGCAGACGACGGTGGTACACTCGACAAGAAGGAAATCCGCGATGTCCTCCAACTCCTGGTATGCCTAGCGGTGAGTCTCAACATCGAAGCCGTCCGGCAGGTCCAGAGGCAGCTCTGGTGAGTGATCATGTGAACAGCGTTCACCCTTTGTGGTGTCCGCACCCGGGCCTTTGCTCAGAACTGCAGGAAAGTGAGAAAAAGGCGCAGTGCCACAGAGCGACGGCCCCCTTGAGCATTGGCGTGTGCTGTTGTATCACAGAAAGTGCTGCCTTCTCTTCGTATCGCCACCACACCCACACCTTGCGCAGAAAGTCAACGTGACGGAGGATGAATTTGTCCGCTTCTTCAACAACATTGACGAAGACGGGAACGAGGAGATCGAGTTCACAGAGTTCGCCGTCGGGTTCATCCCCTTCCTTGTGGGGCAGGTGGTATGCTGGGGTACCCCCAGGGGTTGGAATCACTGGCAGCAGGAGCCCATCACATCCCGGAGATGGTGGTGCATCCAGTACTCAACGTGAACTCGCGCATTTCATTTTGCAACACTGCATTGCCACATCACACACATCGAGATGCCTCCACGTTCGGAGGATACATGGAAGCCAACACGGTGCCCAGCATAGCCGGCCTGCATGCTCATCTTTGCAGCCCTTCACCACCATCATCACGCAGCGCGCTTGCGGGGGTGACGTGAACTTCGACACGGAGGCGGAGAAGATCTTCTCTGCCCTCAGCGGGGAGCAGAGGCTCAGCAGTATCTTTGAGGACCGCGAGATGGACCTGGCAGCGAGCGAGCAGCTGATCAAGAAGACGCAGTTTCTGGAGCGCTCCGCTGCTTCGGTGGTGAAGAGCATGGCGAAGCGGCGCAACAAGCGGAAGGGGCCGGGGAACGCCCCTGACGACTCCGTTCTGATCCAGCCGCTGGAGGCTGGGGACAGGATCGAGGTGACTGACGACGCTGCTCTCTACGACGAGGTGATGCAGCACATGCCTGCCCTCATTCCTGACGAGGAACAGCTGCCGGTGTCCTTCGACGAGGTGGCAGGCGCACACGGTATCATCCTCAAGGTGGACCGCAGCCACACCCGCAAGATATTCCAGGTCGATCTCCCGAACATCGACCGCGTCTACTGGTTGGAGCCTGCCGCTGTCCTCCCACGCCGTGTGCCCGCTGTCGAGCAGTACCTCGGCACGGAGAAGAGGAACAAAGCGGTATGTGCATCAGCAGTGTGGCTGTGCTGCTAAGCTTGGGGCTCAACATTTTTGGGAGGAGTGTTGACTCCTGCTGTCTATTGCCCAGGGAATTATTGTTATCGCGGCTCGTCTGGCTGGAGGTGCTTCTGCCTTCCGCTAGAAGGAGAAGATGATGATGGAGGCTGTGCGGGGCGAACCTCATCAGAAGGGCGACTTTGACCGTCTCGACATCTCAAATTTTGCAGCTTCTTCAATATGATGATGCAAATCCCAAAGTGGCCGTCACAGCCGTTTTTCCCGTGTTTCTCTGCAAAGAAGTTCACAGCACCGCTGTGCCGAATGGTGGGTGAAGTGTGTTCATTCTGCGGCAGTTCTTGATCAAACGGATACTATCAACTCCCTAGCAGTGGCCCGCAAGTGTTGTTGATGCCCGTGCCGTAATCCCTGCACTACAGCACTGCCATGTGGGGATATCATTCGAGCCCTCAGTGCGACCTACATTCACAACACACATGCCACCCGTTAGCTCTCAGCTGCACACCAACATCCACCCAACCTCACAGCGGAAGTACGAGCGGAACATGGTGATCCGTGCTGTGGTGGCTGGGCTTATCTCGTGTATGCCGTTGTGCCTGGGCGTCAGGGGGGGGGGGGGGGCATGGGGTGCTGAGCAAGACACAGTACGCAAAGTGTGGGGTCGCAACTCCTGCCACCACCTGGAGACATGGCAGCCACGCCTCTTTTCACGCCCTCTCCCGATCAACAGGGACTTGCACCACCACAGGCAGCACGCCTACCACTGCCACCACCACTACCCCCTCACAGCGGCGCTCACTGCAGGGGCAGAGATGCTTGCCGAGAAGTATTTCACTGACGACGATGAGAATGACCAGAAGGGGTTCTTCTCCACATCCATCGGGGCAGGGAAGAAGCCGATGTACTGGGTCGTGCTCATCCTGGCAACGGTCGTTTTCGCTGTCTGTGAGATCCTGTACCTCTACTACGATGCCCTGCACACGTCGATGAAGGTGAGTGACATCTTCGGGCTTGTCCTCTACCCGATGGACGAGGAGCGCAAGTTCTACTGCAATGCCTTGGCGCGCAGCAGCCTGGAGCTGGGCAACCCTGTGCACCGCATGTTCTCCATCAACCCGATGCGCGAGAAGTCGGAGGTGGGGAAGTTTCTTTCAGAGCTGGCCTACAAGGCGAAGAGCGGCGTGTCGACCTTCCTGCTGCGCGTCAGCTTCAAGCGTCTGCTCACGCGTGTCGGGGCCAAGGCAGCCCAGGCCTACGTCGCATGCCCCGTCGTCATGATCGCCAACGGGTTGGTCGCACGCCTCGTCCTCGACAAGTCCCGCGTCGTGGCGCTGGGCCCGCGCCTGATCCTGCGCATGCTGGAGCACCCTGGGGAGGGCGAGCCACCCCCGTGGCACCTGGGCTCTGTGTGGGTCACCGTGGAGCACTTCGAGAAGCTGCGCGTCAACATCCTGCGTGCCATCGGCTGCGTTGTGGTGGCCCGCGGGGAGTGGCACCCCAACCTCGAGAACCTCTACAAGACGACGCGCCGGAAGCTGGGGTGGAACAACGAGCGCAAGCAAATGAAGAAGAAGCAGGCGGTGGACCTGGCGGACTCGTCGGGTGACACCGCAGCTGCAGCGGACGGAGAGACGCCTGCGCTGGAGGAGGGCGAGGTGCGCAACGAGGAGGAGGAGATCTGGGACGAGCTGAACCTCATGAAGATGATGCGCATGGACACCCTCGTGACCTATAACATGGATGTGGTGGAGAAGCTCACTCAGGCACTCCGCCTCGATGCGCATGCAGACATGCTGCGTGCCGATCAGCTGTACGAGACAGACTCGACAGTGTCGGATGAGGACTACGATGTGCTCTCCAGTGAGGACTCGTCACGCTACGACGCGAGCCACCAGATTGCGTTCGACCAGAATGAGAAGTGCATCATTCTGAAATTCCTCGTGCTCGCCATTCTGGTGTCCGGTAAGCCGACCCGCGGCTGCCTGCATCTCGCGTCGCGCTGCTTCCAAGCAGCAGGAGGCGATATCACAGCCCGCCCCGGGAAGACCATCAAATCACTGTACCGCCTCTTCTACCAGGGGCATATCCAATCCGTTTGCAAAAACTTTGACCTCATCTTCAAAGCGCACAGGACGATGCGTGGCGACCAACACTCGTTCTCATCCAGAATGCTCGCCATTATGGTCGACTCTGTTGACTGGTAGTCCTGCGGCGGCTGGCAGAGAGCGGTGTGTCATTGGGGTGGGTGCTCTTGAGATTAGAATGATGGTGGTGTTTTACGGGGTGGGGTCGTGCTGTGACACCGTTTGTCAAGAGCGCGAAGAACATGGTTTACCCACCCCCCCCCCTCTGGCTGTTTCTTGTTTCTTATGCGTCGGGAGGGTGAGGGGGGGCGGCGATCGGTTGTGCACCGCTAAGAGCAGCAACCCGCCACCACCCAGCAGAATATGCAACTCCGCGTTGCCCAAAGACTGCACAGCAGGCCACATTTGCGCGATGAAGATAATTGAACCGAACAACCCAAAAAAAACTAACAGAAAAAAATCCTCAAATATCCAGCCCTGTGGCGGGGCTCCCCCCCCCCCCCCCTCTCTCTTCTTCGAAGGGCAAACTCACCCCGGGCTCGTTTACAGTTTGTCTCAGAACGAATGCTCTTCCCCCCCCCGCACCCCCCAGTGACTACGCTGTGCCTGCTGTCTTTTCTGTAACTATGGGCTGTATACTACCAACAAAATAGCGGGGTGGGGGGGTGGGGCGGGTGTTAGGGGAGGGAGTTTGAGGTTGTGGGTCAGTTTGATCGAACAATCTGAATAGGGACCTTCGCTCTGTGGTTCGCCACTGTGTGTCAAACTGTGCCGCTTTACAGCCAGTGCTGTGAGGCGGCTCGGGTTTTCTCAGTTTGCTGTGTTGGATTAGCGGACCCACATCGTACAGAAAGTCCACGACGCTATCACTTTACTGCACTTCTGAGCGAAGGCATCCAACGATTTTTTTGGCCGTGGCTCTCCGAACAACCACCCTTACCCCAACGAGAGGGGTGCGGGGGGTCGCTGTTTCGGCTTCTCCTGGCCACACTGGCGGCATTGCATGTTCTCAATGATGAGCGGGGGAAGAGCGGGGGGGTGAGTCCTATATCACTCTCTCGCTCTTTTCCTTACTTCTCTCCGCATTGCCACCCCCTCCACCAGTTGTTATTCTATTTTTTTTGCGAGACAACGCTTGCGGTTGATTGTTGGGGTAGGGGAGGGGTGGTGGTGGCGGTGGCGGTGGTGGTGGTGGCGACATTCCTTGGGCTGGGCCTTCTGTTCCCCACCTATCCGTCCCACACACACACACCCAGCGAGACAGCCTCGGGTCTGCCACGGGAGGGGGGAGGCAAGGCAAATCAACACAAACACTTTGAAACAAAACACCCCCGCACACCCACCCCGCTCTGCTCTCGTTTCTCACGGGGTTGTTGCATTTTAGTCGCAGTTGTCCCACAACTCGGGGGCACGCGACACACGTGCCTGTCTCGTGTGCCGGCTGCCCCATCTGTGTCGTGGTGTCGTGCATCGTCATCACTCTGAACCTAGACTGCAGCTATCAACCGTGTGTGCCCTGTCGAGTGGCACGCAAAAGCTGTACGACACCCCGAAGCCCCAGGTCTCGACAATGATTCTTACCTTAGTTAGTGTTCCGTGTGGCCTATGTCCTGGTCATGATACGACACTTGCTGGAGAAGGGGTGTGAGGTGTGCGGGGCAGAGGCAAAAGGTAACATGGGCGTGCGTGCGTGTTGTGGTGAACGGCATTCGCTCTGCGTAAAATAAGAATTAAAATAAAAGCTGTGCCGCAAACCCGGGTGTTTCTGCCACACCCAATATTGCCCCCCCCCCCACCCGAGAGCAACATAGCCCCACCTCACCCCGCACCCCACACCCTCCCCGCTCCCTGCAACTCTATGTCTGGCCCACGCCCCTCTTTCTGCCCCGACCGTTCTCCAGCCCTTTAGGACCCTCTTCGCCATCTGTCCTCCGTGTTAGTCCTCTATTCATCTCGCAGACGAGCGTGTTTGTGATATTCCCGCCCTTTCTGATTTACGGTTTTGTCGGTGCCGACCCCTCTCCTCTCCTGTCCAGCCGCAGGTGATGACGGGCTGGTGGACCCATGTTTATGCACGTAATGTTGCGACTACGACAAACATGCCCCGATGTCAGATATGGATCAGTGTGTCCGGTCTGGTTGGGTGTCATAACGGCGTGGTCTGCCCTCAACCTACAGCAAGGGTTAATATGCACATTGTGCAGCCGAGCTGTATGCAGTGCGCATCTGGTTTTTCCGGGCAGATTTTAGAGTTTCAAATGGCGGCAAGAGATTCGGTGTGTTGCGTGCTGGAAAAAAATGCGTGCAATATACCCACCTCTCTCAGCAAGGGCACAGCAGTTAGACGCTGCCACAAGGGGGTTCTCACTATTGGTGCCCGAAATAGGTGCGTTTCGCCTTGTTTTTCGTGAGAAGTGATCCCGAAAGCTTGCTCTGATTCCGAAGACCCCCTCCGTCGGACGCAGGCCTGCATCTCTTTCAGGGGAACTCCAAGTCGTGTAGCAGTAGTTAGGCAGTGGGCGAATGGGGGGGGGGGGGGGGAGGGAGGTGGGCGGATCGCAATGTGCTGCTCCAAGAAGAAGTCAAAATGACCCCCCCCCCCCTAGGCATACTTGTCCCCCCTTTATGGGGAAGCCATTTTCCCCCCGATTCAGCCCCTAAAAGGTCCCGCATATCGCGACGGGTGGAATATGGGGGGATTATGACGGGGATATGGGGGAAATACGATGAAATATGGTAGATTTATGGGGGAATACGCGGGATTTCCTGCTATTTTTGGCTGGAGAAAATATGCGGGATTTTAGTCCTTTCCGCATATTTTACCCCCTCGAGGCAAAAATGAGTGAACGGGCAGCATGCCGTTCCTCTTTTTTGCCTCGTGAGAGGTTCCCCCCCTACCAGGCAAGGTGAAAAAATGAAGAAACGGGCAGCATGCCGTTCTACATTTTCCCTTGCAAGGCAGGGAGGGCGCCCCCCATGCCGGACAGCAGCCACCCCTGCAGGGGCAACAACTGACGGGCATGGGGGAACGAGGTGGGTCTGGACCCGACACCGCCACCACACGCGCAGTGCACCTTTCGGATACACTGTCGTGAGTGGGATGTGGGCAGTTCCCCTATCCTGTGAGCTCCTTTTGGACGAAGAGGTGCAGCGGTTATTCTGCAACCTTCGTCCTGGACTTGCCTCGGGGGGAACGCCACGGTTTACCGCGGGTCCCGACGAGGGCACTCAGGCAGGATCTTCACGCCACCCCGCACCGAGGTCCCTTCTCACGCGGCGTGTCTCCCAGGTTCATGGCGGCGTCATCAGGTCAGGCTTTGTAGTCTCTACACCATCAGTAATAAGGGAAATCCTAAAACCATACATGAAATCCACCTTTTGGGCCGCTGGTGTACGAGGCTTGTTCCTCCAATTGAATCATGTTTGCTGTGTCAGGCAATATCAATACAGCCGCTGAAAGAAGTCGAGGTGTTGTGGATCTGCTGCTCACAGGAAGGATTCAGGGTGGATCACAAGACTGACCACCCTCTTTCCTTTGTCAAGTACCCTGTAAAACATCAGAACACCAAGTATCTTTCAACACTACATGTTCAAGAGTGGAATCAGTGGAATCGGAAGGGGTCACACCCGACCACACGGACACAGTTCCCGCGACTAATAAATGCCGAGAGTTCCGGTGTCCGACCACCTGGTATTACTTGGCTCCATCCACCCAGTCATTACGAGGGGGCGTCCCTTGAAGCCAGTTCCGCAGAACTCAGACCCCCCTTAAAACCAATGTCCTGTGTAGACAACTACTTAGCCTGCCTGATGACGACACCAATTCGCTGGGAGAGAGGCCGCGGTCCAGGACCCCAATGGGGATGACGTGGCATTGTTTGACCGAATCGGTTGTGTAAGTGTGTAGCCCCCTCCGCCCTCTGTCCCTCCCCCCAGGGTGGTGTGTGGCAAGCGAAGCGCAAGCAGGCATAGCAAAAAAAAGTGGAGCCCTGCAGGTAGACCCTCGGGGTACGTCACCGTCATCGGGTCACCTGAAATTTCCCAATTTGAAAATCTGCAACAAGGCAACACGCGATGGGATGGGGCACATGACCTGCACAGGGGTGGGGGGCAGAAGGCAGGGGGTGGGTTTGTGGTTGGGGTCATGGCATTTGATTACTTGAGCTTTATTGTCAGAATTTCGCACAAGAGACAACCCGAACCTCACTTGGCCGATTTCTCCCCACAACAAGGTCCGGCTTCCACAACTCCGATTTGGAGTTGTGGAAGCCGGAGCAAACCTCATTTGCTTGATTTTTGGGGTCACATGAGTGAATTCGGGGCGAAACCTCGCAATTTTTTGACGACTGCCTTCGAAAATGGACAGTTCCAGACCACCAGGACCCGATTTTTGGGCCCAGAAAAGCTTGGGTCAATATTATGGGCGAAATTTCGCCAAGGCCAAAAAACGGCCATTTTCCGGAAATTCCGGGACCCGTTTTAACGCGTTTTAGGGCCCAAAATAGGCTCAAAACTCAAAAATTCCTTCGAAATCGGCCTCAAACGTCCAAAATAGACCCCCCCCGAAAAAAAATTCGAAAAGGGTCCCCCTATACACTCTGGATTTTGGACCAATTTTCCCGCATATTTCCCGCATATTCCCCCCATATTTTCATAAACCCCCCATATTTCTCCCATATTTTTTTATGGGGGAATATGGGGGAAATATGGGGGCCCCCATATTTTTTTATGGGGGATTTGCCCCATAAACCCCCCCTATTTTCCCGCATAAAAGGGCCTCCCCATAATGGGGGGACAAGTATGCCTGGGGGGGTCATAAGCCCGTACAAAACCACATTTTTCAACATACCATCAGAACCGCCCTAATACCTGATCTGACCCGAAAATCCGACCCATACCCCCCCGGAAACCGTCTGGAGCCCACTTGTGACACCTGATGCGCACTTTTGTGATGATTTTTTGGGGTCCTAAAAAATGTACCTCAGTTTCGTACCTTGCCTTTGTACCTGAACCACTCCCGACCGCAGTATTTCGTTCTTTGCAAGGAAAGGGTATCACTACGCTCACCCAGCACGCCGAGCAACACATGCCGTGTGCCTAGGGCCTCGCAGAGGTGTCAGATGCTGCTGCAGAGGGGTACCTTGCTCGAAAGACGCTCGCCAAACGGGAGATGTGCGGGGTCCCGGCAGAGAGCGTTGTGGCAGACCTGCGTCAGAAGAAAACGGCACACGACATCCGTGAGGCGACATTATTTCGGGCGCTCCGTCGGGCTGGGTACATAGGAGAGCGAGTGGGACGTGGTGACGACAGATATATGCAGTGGTGCATCAACTGCACGCACGTGCGAAAAGCGGCGTTCCTTGCTGGCCAAGAAAGATGTCACCTGCACTCCTACTCCTCCCACTCCTCCTGCTCCTACCCCTACACCAACTGATGTGGGCAGTGAGTGATGGCAGCTCCAGAGCAGCAGATGATCTAGGAAGCGATGAGCGGGTCAGCCGGGCAGACTACCCCAGTCCGTACCGGAAGTACGAAGCGTTGCGGGCCCGCCACCACCGCCTCCAGGAGAGGACCCGAGGATTAAGAGTAGGGTTGTACAACGCCAGGGGAGAGTATTCCCCTGGCGTTGAGACATCCCTGACGATCTTGCGGTCGCACTGTGGGGGTTGAGTCGGCAGGCAGATGCCTATCCAATGACTTTGTTGAGTCCTCACATGGTACACTCTCATACGTGCTGTTGAGACTGCGTGGTGTACTACACCCAGAAGGTGGCTGAACTCATTCAGCTGGCGCAACAACACAACATTCCCACCAATCAGGTACAAGAAAGACCTTGCCGAGGCACTGGGGAGGCAACATCGTGCCACCTGAGCCGGAACCACCGCAGAAAAGGCAAAGAACGAAATATTGCGGTCGGGAGTGGTTCAGGTACAAAGGCAAGGTACGAAACTGAGGTACATTTTTTAGGACCCCAAAAAATCATCACAAAAGTGCGCATCAGGTGTCACAAGTGGGCTCCAGACGGTTTCCGGGGGGGTATGGGTCGGATTTTCGGGTCAGATCAGGTATTAGGGCGGTTCTGATGGTATGTTGAAATTTTTGGTATTTGTACGTTTTTAGGGGGGCTTATGACCCCCCCTACCCCCCCTACCCCCACACCTCCTCTCTGATATCTCTGTACTTCCTAATACTGACACAGGTTGACATCGTCTGCCTTGCTCTGGCCCCGCCCCCTCACACACACACAGAATCTTGGTGAGAGCGCCAGTATTCTCGAGCAGGCTAGTGGTTTGTCGACCCCCCTCTCGACCCACTGTCTGGTGTGTGCGAGAGTGGGAGAGGGGGGGGGGTGGTGGGAGGGGGAGGGGGAGGGAGAGGAAGACGTGTGGGCATTCTCGTTTCGGGGGTATTCACGTTGAAACATGCGGGGGGGAGAGAGAGAGGGGGGGGGGGAGGTGGGAGGTTGGCACTCTCTGTAACTTTTCGCGACATGACCGCGTACCGCCCCTCCCCGCTGCCTGTACCGCCACCAGGTTTGTGGCCAGCTTCTTCACATCGCGCCCTTCCACCCCACCCACCCCTGTTTTGTCCGCCGACAGCTGGTATCTTCCCTGATCCCCTCCCCACTGGCCAGTGCCACGAGCTGGGGGTGTTCGAGTCAGCTTCCTCTGCCCCCACCTGCCCTCCGCCCTGCAGTGCACCCCAGACCGTTGCTTTGTATGCCTTTTTATTCGTGTGTTCACCGCGCAGGAAAACTGTGCCCCGTGCAAATGGGTTGAGGGATGGCTTCCTTGACACCCAGAAGGTGGGTGTGGCCTCTGCCACATGTTTTTTTTGGATGTCGCGTTGTATTAGGGGGGGGGGGGACAGCACCTTGCAGCAGCAGTCTTCTTGATCAAGCAACACTCACACAGCACCATACCTTTCCCGCAGGGCATCAGCGGATTGAACTTTCTTTATAATGGTCGGGTTCGACACGTGCACCTTCGCGGGCATTATCGGGTGGGCCGTGATTGCGCGCGTCGCATTCGATGTGGCGTCAGGGTTCTACGCACGGTTCGTGCGCCCTGAGAAGGACATGAAGAAGTACGGGAGCTGGGCCCTCGTCACGGGTGCGACTGACGGTATCGGCAAGGCCTATGCCTTCGCCCTGGCCAAGCGTGGCCTCAACGTTGTGATCATCTCGCGGACGGAGTCCAAGCTGCAGGACATGAAGAAGGAGCTGGAGGAGAAGTACCCCTCGTGCCAGGTGATGTACGTCGCTGCGGACATGGGTCGCATCACCGATGAGGTGAAGCAGCGCATCGAGAAGGTGGTGAACGGGATCGACCTGGGTGTGCTTATCAACAACGTGGGTGTCAGCTACCCCTACCCCCAGTACTACCACGAGCTGACGGACGAGCAGGCGCAGAGCCTCGTGGACCTGAACGTGACTGCTACCAACGTTATGACCCGTATTGCGCTGCCGAAGATGCTGAGCAACAAGCGTGGTGCGGTGGTCAACATCTCGTCCTTCGCGGGCCAGCTGTGCAACCCTCTGCTGGCGGGGTACAACGGTGCCAAGTCTGGCATCACGTGCATGACGGAGTCGCTGGCTGCTGAGTACGCATCGAAGGGGATCCACTTCCAGGCACAGACCCCCCTGTTCGTCGCCACGAAGCTGGCAAAGCAGCGCAAGAGCTTCACCGTTCCGGAGCCGGCGGAGTACGTCGCGGCTGCCATGAAGGCAATCGGGTACGAGACAGTCACCAGCCCCTTCTGGCTGCACGCCGCGATCAGCTACGTTGTGTGCTCCCTGCCCACAGTCATCGCGAACCAGCAGATCATGGGGATGCACCTGGTATGGCTGACAGGCATGTGTGGCGTGCAGTTCCCACATTCCATCACCTGTGTTCATGCAAGCCACACCATTGTTTATCTTCTGGCAGTCGCAAGCTATCCACGGCTCGTCTGTTGGTAAGCTTACGCAGCATATAATCTTCTTCGCAATGGCCTGCCCTCTATTGCGCCGAATCGAGAGAGAACTGTCGTGAGTCAGGTCGTGACGTTGTTTCCTCATCCTGCCTCACTCGGGGCCAGCCCAATACTTGTAAAATCACCACCGCACACCACCCCCACCACCACCACCACTACCCACAGGGTCTGCGCAAGAGGGGCCAGGCAAAGGACGCAGCAAAGCGCGAGAACTGATCTCCGCACGCCTTTTACGGGAAGATGGGGTTGACCTCTCCCCTCTTCCCTGATCTCATGTGCGCTGTGCCACCCTCTTCGTGCGGATATCCCGCATCTGCATGCCCTCACCCCCCACCACCCCCCCTCTCCTCCCCCTCGTGTGTCTTTTGCAAAACCGGGCTGGGCCTAGGATCCAAGGATGGACGCCTTCGTCCCACTTCACACAGGGCCCTCAACACAACAATTTTTTTGAGACACGGCTGTGCGCTCAGCGAAGGGTAGTCCAGACCTGGGAAAAGGTTCCTTCCAGAGGCTATTGCTGGGGCATTGGACGCTCCACCTGCATTAAGAGTAGGGGATGCTTTGGCACTCTGCACCTTCCTCTTCTCGGCTTGACTACACCCCACCCCCCCCCCCCCCCCCACCCCACTCTATCTCCTCGCTATGGGGGTCTTCGCTGGTCGTTATTCTTCGCCAATCTTTGTCAGTTTTCAGCTAATTTAACAGGAAATGCACCAAAAATGCACTGACGACCACCCCCGTAGCGAAGACCCCCCCCCCCCCCCTATCTGTCTCTCCGTGTGGCACGCCCCTGTGTGTTCTGTTATTCTCTGCCCCTGGCGCGTTGCCGTGTGACCATCCACCGCATGTTCTTTTTTAGAGGGTCTCCAGGGTCGATAGGCAGCTCAGATGGCCCAAAAAAAGTGGTGTGCTGGCACCCCAACGACTCCCTCGTCTGACCCGTTGTCTAATCACTCCCCCACCCCACCCACCCACCCACCCCCGTAACGTGATCTATGCACCTCTGGCCCGGGTCTCAAGTGCTCTCTCCTGAGGTGGGGAGAGCGAGAGTGGGATGGGGAGACATCATCACCACCACCACCACCACTCCACGCTGCCCCACGTGCTGCTGCGAGCACCCTCGTCACAGGCTTAAAGAGAGGTTATGTGTTCCGCAAAAGAAACTATGTATACGGTGGTGACAGTGGTCGCGCTAACTTCACTCCCTACTCCCGGCATTTTCGGCGATTTTTTGAGGTACCTGGGACCCCCCGTGTATAAGTCCCCCCCCCTTACCCCCGTGTTTAAGTCCCCCCCTGGGGGTCTGGCAGGGGGGGGACTTAAACACAGGGGGACCTAAACACGGGGGTGGGCTGGTCTGGAGGGTCATCAGGTGGCCCCTAGGCCCTCCAGGTGCTGTCAGAGTCGAAAGTGGGGTGCCAAAAGTCCATCCGGACCGGAATTACCCCCCTACGACAGCAGAGGAAGAGGTCTTCTTGGTCTCCACTGTGCCACCCCCGTGTTTAAGCCCCCCCTGTGTTTAGGTCCGCCCCCCCCGTGTTTAAGTCCCCCCCGGCCGAAAATCGCCTCCAGGGGGGGACTTAAACACGGGGGGTCCCAGGTACGTTTTTTATTTGCAAACAGGGATTTGTCCACAACTCGAAAAGTTTTGGTACCCCAATTCAGTATGAAAAAATTGCACCAAAAAAATGAAAGTGGCCCCATGGCGTTTCGCGCGGATCTCAAATATTCAAAAGAAGGCAGAGACGGGGAGAGAAAAGAATGGGCCCCGCGGGGCGGGGGTGGGTGGGTGGGTGGCCTTGACGGCTGCTGCTCTTCACGCCCTGAGGTTCGCCGCCCCAAACTTCCACAAGCATCGCTTTGCATGAAACTCTCAGCACCCCTTTTGCCTTCCCTACCGAGTGACTGCTTCCCACGCAGCACTGGGCTCCGACCTGATGTCGGAGTGATCCACACCGAGTTCAGCTCGGAACAGATGTTCACTACCGTGGCCTCCGGCGGCTGGGGGGCACCGCCCCCCAGACCCCCCTGTATGGCGAGTCACCAAATCCCAGACCCCCCTGTACCACTAGGCTGCAGCGTGTGCCTGTCTTGTAGCCAAGTCCTTTGGGTTCACATCAGCGAATGGGACCCAGACCACTCTCAGTAGCCTCAGGAGGACGCATCCAACTCACACAGAATCTGTACGCCCGCAACTCCCACGCGCTCCTACTACGGCGCAAGGAACAGAAACTCACTACCGTGGCCTCCGGCGGGTTTCGGGGGCTCCACCCCCCCCAGACCCCCCCTGTATAGCGTGTGCACGAGGTTTCACATACAACATGCTTCGTGGGGTCCCCACGTCCAGTGCTGGCATCAGTGTCTTGAACAGGCTACACCCTCGCCGTATCAGGGGTGACTAAAGCTGGCACATGTTTGCCTACTTGGTGGCGTTGTTGGCAGTTGAGCTGAGTGGGGAACTCCCGTCCCTGCTTTCCGAGCAGGTGCCTGACCCCTAGCCCGGGTTGTTACTGATCACATGCTGTAGAGACACGAGGCAATATTTTTTTGTGCGAAAAAAAACATAGCCAAGTAGACAACGCCACTTTAAGCCCCCGTGTGGGAAAGCAGTGTGCCATAGGGTTCCCATTATGTGTTATGTTGGGTGGGGAGGGGGCGGGGGGGTGGTGCCGTGGAGTCGGGTGGCGGTCTTCGCTGTCTGAAGTTCAGAACCAGGTGAGCCCACCCTACCCTTGCCCCTCGCCAGCCCCCCTCTCAAGGTGCTCATCTGTTTGCAAACTGCGCCGTCAGGTTGGAGGTCGTCGCTCACACGTGATGTTTTGGGCAGTAAATCATCCCCGCACCGCCAACCAATACCAACGCCACCACCACCACGTCAGGGCTGCCTGAAACTATGGCCCCGACCGCGGCTTCGAAAAAGGCTGTGAGGCCTGTGTTGGAGCGTGTGCGCAACGCATGCCTGCGCAGGGGTGCTGGTGGGATCAGAGGTGTGCTGCGTGCTTACACCCGCACGGTTATCTTTTGCTGCCTGTCAGGGGGTGGGGGGGTTGGGTTGGTGCCGGAGGGAACTGGGGTGCTGTGCTGGGCATCCCCTGTGTATCGGTGCTGTGATTCTGCGGACCCTGCAAATCCACACACACAGGCCTGATGCGCAGCTACCAGGCAATGGCTGGTGACGATGACCTGAAGGTTACGCCTGAGGAAATCGAGAAGTGGCTGTCGGTATGCAATGGGTGGGTCATTTCTTTGCCGGCGAATTGAGGCGAACTGAAGTTGCTGTGTGTGAGTGACTAAAAACCCTGCCACATCTGAGGCAGCTTCCCCAGATCACAACGGTTGCTTGGACCAGGTTTTGTTGTGTGGTGTTTGCTCCCCCACCCGAAGAGACCACAGTATCGCTACCACTGGAAACACGCTATCTTTCACCCACAGAACTACGGCGTGCTGGTCTCGAAAGACGACCTGAGCAAGATCGTGAGTGCGTTTGACAGCGAAGGCAGCGGCGTGGTGCACCTGCAGGAGTTCTGTGCAGCCATCCGGGGGGGTATGAACCCGCGCCGCACCAACGTGGTGCGGGAGGCATTCAACAAGCTGGACCGTTCTGGCGATGGCCGTGTCGACATCGAGGATGTGCGTGGGGTGTACGACGTATCGCAGCACCCCAAGTTGCTCGCGGGCCAGGCAACGGAGGACGAGCTGCTGCACGCCTTCTTGGAGGACTTCGAAGGCACAGACCACCCCGACGGGGTGGTGACATGGGGGGAGTTTGAAGCGTACTACTGCGGGCTGAGCTCCACAATCCCGAACGACGACTACTTTGAGCTGATGATGCAGAACACGTGGCGGCTGGACGAGCCCATGGCAGAGAAGAAGGAGCACGCCTTCGCCAGCACAGCAGGGATGACGGGCACGCAGTACCCTGCCAGGACTGTGGACCTTGGTGCCTCAGCATCGGGCACTGTCCGCAGGCTTGTGTCGATTGAAGGTGTCACGGAGCACATTGGCACACCGATTCCTCCCAAGCGCATTGTCGGGTACACAGGCCATGTCCCAGGTGCCCAGGACAGCTTCGGCGAGTCCTTCTCCCGCGTGGAAGAGCGTGCAAAGGTCCCACCCAAGTCGCAGAAGCTCCCCCCTCCCCCCTTCAAGGACGAGCAGAACGCATTCGTCCGGAAGGGGAATGCCGCCAACAACCACTCCTTCCGGCTCGAATGAGCTGCGCCCAGCATGGGCCGATGGGGGGATGGGCGGTGGCGGTGGCTGCCATCTGCACTTAACACACCCGCCGTCACATCCGAGGGCCACGCTAGCAGAGGCCAATCACGAATCGCGCCATGTCGTTTTTTTTGTCCTTGCATAACTCTTGATGTGTCCGTATACCGCTATAGGCTTGGTGCAGGCTGGCTGTGTGCCTTCCTCTCCGCCCTTCCCCAAGGGTTCAGACAGGCTCCTGATATAAATTGTCCAGCGAGAGGAACTGCTGTGCCAAGAGCCTGAATGCCTGGACCGGCATTCGTTTGTGTCTGCGACACCCCACTGTTGGCTGGGTGATTGCTGTGCGTGCCGCACCCTTCTGCGGCTGCCGAGTGTCGGCAGCTGTGTCCGGAGCGACCACAGGACCAAGCCTGGTGGGTGCCCCGCCCCATGCATTCCTGCAATGGGGCCGGGGGTGGCCCCGCTTGTGTTCAGGAAAGGCTTGTCTCGTTGCCTTCCGAATGCCAAGGTGTCGGGCCGACCCGCCTGTTTGGTGCCGAGGAAACGGGGTGGTGAATCGTTATCTGCAGGCATCTGTGCCCCCCCTCCCCCGCCCCCTTTCCCGCCTTTCCCGTTGTCTTCTTTGCGTGTCTGCTTGTGGAAGTTCTTCAAGCATCACAGCCAGGTTGCTGTGTGGCCGGGAACACAGGAGGTGTCCTGCAATCCTCACCCTTGCACAAAGGTGCAGCGGAGTGCGGCCCACTAAAACAGTACACCCACTGGGTCTTTGATTTCCGAACGCGCAATGTGGTACCGCGTTGTGGACACTGCAAATGTTTTCAGGCCTTCCACGATTTACCACACTGAACACACACAGCCACCCATCCTTGCAGGCCATCCGCCGAACGCGTTTCGTGTCTCGTGCATCTACCGAACTAACAAGAATACCGGTCGATCCCATCACAACAACCGCGTGATCTACAAAACACTCTCGCAAAGATGAACTCATTCCCGATGCGTGACACCTTCCCGATGATGGACCAGCTCCCTCGTCTCGGTGCCGCTCAGGTGGCTGCCCCGGTTTCCGTGGCGACGTCTGTGATGCAGCAGCAGCAGCAGCAGGTGCAGCAGGCACAGCAGCAGGCTCAGCAGCAGGCACAGCAGCAGCAGCAGCTCCAGCAGCAGGTGCAGCAGCAGCAGGCCCAGCAGCAGCAGCAGCAGGTGCAGCAGCAGCAGCTTCAGCAGGCCCAGCAGCAGCAGGCCCAGCTCCAGCAGCTCCAGCAGGTGCAGCAGCAGGTGGTGGCTAACCCCACTGTGATGTCCTCGATCCGCGCCCACGCGACGATCCCTGGGCCGAACCTGTTCCTGCGCCACCTGCCCCCGGGCATGATGGAGCCGGAGCTGGAGGGGCTGCTGTCCATGCACGGCCGCTTGAAGCGTCTGACGGTGTGGAAGGACCACCAGACCCGCCAGAGCAAGGGCTTCGGCATGGCCGAGTTTGAGACGACCGACGCCGCCGTCAACGCATTCAAGGCCCTGCAGGGCAAGGAGCTGATGGACGGGCACCCCCTGGAGATCGAGTACCACCACGGCAAGCGCCGCACGGATGGGTCCCCTGACGTCGGTGCCCCCTGCACCAACCTGTACGTGCGCGGCCTCCCCGTCGCCATGAGCGAGGACCAGCTGAAGGAGCTGCTGTCCCGCTACGGTGACATCAAGCGCCACACCATCTGGAAGGACCAGTTCGGCAACTCCAAGGGCTTCGGCATGTGCGAGTTCCGCACCGCAGAGCAGGCCCGCCTGGCCCTGGAGGACCTGCGTGGCAAGACGCTCGACTCGACCAACGTGCTGCACGTTGAGGTCAACCCCCCGAAGCCGCGTGTGACCCCCCAGCACCAGCCGCGCCAGGGGAACTTCATGGTATGGCAGCATGTGTGACTAGGTGTAGAGACGTGGTGACATATGCGTGCTGGCGTGCTTTGTTGTTCCAGTGTAAGCATGCATCTTCTGCATGTGTCGCATGGGGTTGCACGATGAACCACCACCACCACCACCACCGCACACACAGCAGTCGAGCACCGTTGCGGCACAGAACCAGACCCCTGTGGCGAACCTGTTCATCAAGGGCCTGCCCCAGCAGGGCTTCGAGGAGGCGGACCTGCAGGTATGCAGTGATGCGTGATGCACGATAGGGAATGCAGCTTCATGGGTGAGGTGCCCGTCGGAAACGCGTATTGGGTCGACCGTCTGTGTTTTGATCGGTGCCTTTCTGTGTAGGTGTTTGAATGCGACGTTCCGTTCTGCCTGCAGCTGCTTTGCGGGTGAGTGTCTTGCGGCATATTTGTTCACAGCGTATTTCCATACTCACACCACTCCCTCTGCAGAACCTGGTGTCGCGCTTCGGCAGCGTGAAGCGCGCCACGATCTGGCGTGACCGCAACACCGGCCAGTCGAAGGGCTTCGGGTTGGTTGAGTTCGTGGACGTGCAGCAGGCGACGATCGCAATGGAGGGTCTGAGCCGCTACACGCTGGAGGGGCACCAGGCGCCGCTGCAGGTGGAGTTCAACCACCCTAAGCCGACCAAGGCCGCCCACCAGCCTGGTATGCACGTCGGACGTGTGGGCTGCACCATGGGGGTCACTTCACTGCATCCACTTTGTCAGAAGTTGCAGACATCGGTAGCATAGGAGTTCACACGGCACCCTACACTAACACAAACGACGCCATGCGTGTGTGCAGTAGAGATTGTATCAATAGCAGGAACACGATGCGGTCTGCATCGCTGCAATATTCTTCACGCTTGCACACATTGCTCCCAACACATCATTGCCACAGACGCCGCCGCGGGCAACTGCAGCAACATCTTCCTGAAGTGCCTCCCCCTTAACTACACCGACGCGGACCTGCACGCACTGCTGTCGCCGTTCGGCCGCATCGTGCGCTCCACGATCTGGAAGGACAGCAAGACCAACCAGTCGAGGGTATGCCACTCCGCCTGCTGCTGTGGAAAGCGAAGAAGGCGAGTGCGAAGAACGGGACAGGCCACTGGGGAGTGGGTGGCATGGCGGGGAGCCCCGCTTTTATTCGTTGACTGCTTCGTGGGTTGGGGGTTGGGCACGGCAGTGCCATCCCCTCTGTCAATTGCGATGCAGGGGGCGCAGAGCCGGGCCCCCTGTGCAGCTCCAACTTGATGCGTGCTGTCCGACCTTCCCCACCCACCACCACCACCACAGGGCTTCGGCTTCTGCGAGTTCTCGAGCCCTGTGTCGGCCACACAGGCGATCCAGTCGCTGAACGCGCGCCTGCTGCACGGGTCCATGACGCCCATCCACGTCGAGCTGCACACCAAGTCGTCGACCACCCAGCCCCCCCAGCAGGCCCCCACGAGCCCCCTGGGTGCTGTCGGTGTGGCCGCCGCCGCCGCGACCAACCCCCCTGCTGCTGCAGCAGCGGCCCCGGCTGCCCTCGGCAACGCTGGCGTTGCAGTGGTATGCCGTCGTCTGCCTTTCCTTTTTGTGGCGGGCCCTCCGCGTCTGCACGACCCCACAGCAAATGATCCACATGACTCGGCCTTTCGCCCACTCGAGGCGCAGCCACACACACACACACATACACACGTCGGCCTTGCCGGTCGCACCAAACGAACTCTGACTATACCTCCACTACACACCCGACACACACCACCCCTCACAGCAGTTCCAGCACCCGGCGCAGCAGACGATGCTGGCAACCACCGCCCCTGCGCAGGCCGCTCTGCAGCCGGTCAACGTGCTCGTCAAGGGCCTGACTGAGTCCATCCGTGACTCGGAGCTGAAGGCCATCATGGAGCAGTACGGCCGCGTCCTGCGCTGTGTTGTCTGGAAGGACCGCACGTCGCTGGAGCCGGTGGCAGTGGTGCAGTTCGAGTCGTTCGCCGCAGCGACCAACGCTATCTCGCAGCTGAGCAACCAGCGCCTGGTCGGGGCCACGTCCCCCCTGTCCCTGGAGCTGACCAACCTGGGCGCCCAGGAGGACTCCAGCGCCGCCGGCCTTGCCGGCGAGCCCGTCAACTCGTTCCTCAGCCACGACAAGACGGCGTACGCCACCATCGCCCCCCCGACCTTCATGACGCAGACCCTGCAGCCCCGCCCCGTGTTCCCGTAAACCTGCCGCCTGCCTGGAAGAAGAGTACACGCCTGTCTCACCAGCACCGCCTGGCAACGGACAGGCTGAATCTCGCATTCCGGTAGAGCGGTGAGGACGAGGATGAAGGAGGGACTTGTTTTAGGGATTGGTGGGATAGGGTGGTGAGGGTAGGGGAGGGGGGGGGGGGGAGTTTATTTTGTGCCGAAAAAAGTGCAGAGTCCCTAGACACTCACTTCTTCCACTCTCCCCAGCTCCCCCTCCCCTCCCACTGCTCTGTCCCTGTCCTAGCTTGGAGAATCGTGGTGTGTGGAAGTGCGTTATATTTTTTCTCGGATGGAAACCTGAGAGGCAACGAAGGGTAACACCTGACAAGCAGTGAAGGGGCCTGGACTGGGAGGCCGTGCGTGTGGCGGGTGGAATCCCGAGCAGGGTTGGAAAGGAGGGTCAGGGGGAGGGGAGGGGGGAAGTGGGAGTGAGCGAGAGAAGAAGGAAGATGAAGGGAGAGCGAAAGAGCCGGAGGGCCCAAGGCGCGTGTGATGTGTTTGTTCGTCGGTGTGGAAAAGGTCCCTCCCCCCCCCTCTCCCTCTCTTTCTCCCTCTCTTCTTTTTATCTTGTTGCTCAATTCAATTGCCTCCCTATTTTTCCACCATCCCCCCGCCCCGACCCGACCCAACTCTGCCTCTCAAGTGTTTGATAACGTACCGCTGGTGTGCTGCTCCATTGAAGCCCCAGCCAAACGCAAGCTCTCATTTCTGTCTCTCTCCCAAAGTGCTTTGACAGCGTGCCGCTGGCGTGCTGCTCCCTGGAGCTCCAGCCAACGCAAGCGTTCGCCAAAGCAAACGGCCTTATTTCTCTCTCTCTCTCTCTCTCTTCACGGCCACGTACTGCGCGTTATCATAAAATGCATTTTTCATTCTTCTGTTTCTGCCCACCCTCCTCGCTACCCACCCTCACTGCATGATCTTATTGCCAACATTTTTCTCTTTTCTTCAATTCTCTCTCTCTCTCTCTCTTCCTCTGCCTCAAACATTCAAATGAATAAAAATATCTGACGAGTGCAATCGAGCTATGTCCAGCCTATCTTATGGTTTGTGATTGTCGATGTCGGGAGGCAGTTATGGATGGAAACTGGACGGCAACAGGGGTGGGTGTGTGGGGTCAAATCATGACGAATGCCACAAAAATCACCACGAATCATGTCAGAACCTGCAGCCGAGCTGCGAGCTGGCGTGATTCTCCCTGGAGCCACCCTCCCCGATTCCCCAATTCAACACCCCTGAAGCCCACACCATCACCAGCAGTGTCCGTGCTCTTTTGGGGGGTATTTTTTCGCAACGGTGCTTTCTTTTGGCGAAATTCCTCCTATTTGTTGTGGGGTGGTTTAAAAAAAACGCCAAACTTTGGCCTGGCAGTGCCCCCCTCCCCTATTTTTTTGCCCCCTGTTTTTTTCCACCCCCAGCTCGCCCCTATTTTCCTTTTCTCTGTTTTTCTCCCCCCCCCCCCCCTAGGGAGGTCCACGAGGCCGTTTTTCCTGTCACAGAACACGATTTTTTTGATTTTCGGTCAAAAACTCCACCAAAATGGGCGTACCTGGCCAAAAATCTCGTGGGGGATCACTGAAAAAATCCGAGAAAATAGCAGACGCCCTCGGGAAAGTCCATCCATTCGAATTACTTGGCATTTTTTCCTGGAAAATGACCGAAAATGTGGACCAAAAATGGACACTTTTCGGCCAAATTGTAACACTTATCAAAACCCCATCTGAGCGCCCAGAATACCACCTAAACACCCCAAAACCGCAAAAATACCCCTCCAGTGAGGTATCCGGGTGGGAAAAAATGGGGGTTGCACCTTTTTGAGACCCAGCTTTGGGTCCCAGCCGGGATTTCCTGGCTGAACCCCCATGGACCCTCCGGTTTCCCCCTCTTTTTCAGTATTTTCTAGACCCGCGGACCCAAAATATACCACCCAGAGGGCCACAGCAGCCCCCAAAAAACCCCCAGGAGTCACAGATGTGCCCTAAAAGGGGTGGGAAAAACCAGGGGCGACCACTTTGGTGGTCAGTTTTGACCCAGACTCCCGAAATTTCCTGCTGTAACACTTATGTGACACTTAGCGGTACAGAAGTTGGTGAAATTACACCACTTTTCAGGGTGGCTCTGGGTGCCCAGAATACCATCTGGACACCCCAAAACCATTGATAACCTCATTCCAGTGAGGTATCCGGGTGGGAAAAAATGGGGGCTGCACCTCTTTGAAGCCACCTTTGGGGTTCCGGTGGGTGTTGAGTCCCCCACAAAACCCCCCAAACCCCAAAGTACCCTGCTGGAGGCACTCAAAACCTCCCACACCAACATCGACCCCACGAACCCGAATAGGGGCGACGGAGTGAAAGCCTTGTGTCGCCAGGAGGGAACAATGACACTTGTCGCGGGCTCCGAGTTGGTTGTCTCAGACTCAGAGTGACTTGGTGGTGAGAAGACCCCACGGCTCTGAGGATGTCCTCGATATGTCAGGTGAACATACACCTTTCCAGCACACAGACACAGTTTGGCTCCGAGAAGACCCCCGATGTCCAATTGTGTACCTACCATGACTCTCTCCAAAGGAAATGTCCTTGTTAGCTCCTGGCGACACAAGGCTTTCACTCCACCGCCCCTATTCGGGTTCGTGGGGTCGATGTTGGTGTGGGAGGTTTTGAGTGCCTCCAGCAGGGTACTTTGGGGGGTTTTGGGGGGGTTCCCGACTCAACACCCACCGGAACCCCAAAGGTTCCCTCAAAGAGGTGCAACCCCCATTTTTTCCCACCCGGATACCTCACTGGAATGAGGTTATCATGGTTTTGTGGTGTCCAGATGGTATTCTGGGCACCCAGAGCCACCCCGAAAAGTGGTGTAATTTCACCAACTTCTGTACCGCTAAGTGTTACATAAGTGTTACAGCAGGAAATTTCGGGAGTCTGGGTCAAAACTGACCACCAAAGTGGTCGCCCCTGGTTTTTCCCACCCCTTTTAGGACATGTCTGTGACTCCTGACGGGTTTTGGGGACTTCTGTGGCCCTCTGGGTGGTATTTTTTGGGTCCGCGGGTCTGGAAAAGGCTGAAAAAGAGGGGAAAACCAGGGGGTTTATGGGGGTTCGGCCAGGAAATCCCGGCTGGGACCCCAAGTTGGGTCTCAAAAAGGTGCAACCCCCATTTTTTCCCACCCGGATACCTCACTGGAGGGGTATTTTTGCGGTTTTGGGGTGTTTAGATGGTATTCTGGGCGCTCAGATGGGGTTTTGATAAGTGTTACAATTTGGCCGAAAAGTGTTACATTTTTGTTACACATTTTCGGCCATTTCCCAGGAAAAAATGCCAAGTAATTCGAATGGATCGACTTTCCCGAGGGCGTCTGCTATTTTCTCGGATTTTTTCAGTGATCCCCCACGAGATTTTTGGCCAGGTACGCCCATTTTGGTGGAGTTTTTGACCGAAAATCAAAAAAATCGTGTTTGTGACAGGCCTAAACAGGGATTTTCCTACACGTGGACTTCCCTACCCCCCCCCCCCCCCCCCCCCGGTTTTATTTTTCTGTTCTGCCGTGCAAAGGATGCATGCGATACTAACGGTTGTCCCCCATCTTCGCATCTCCTGTGCAGCGTGTCCCCCCCCCCCCCCCTTGACCCCCCACCCCCACCCCATCTGCATAATCGACGACATCACCGATCGCCCACTCTCCCCCTGCCTCCCTTCCACCGCCCCGAAGAATAAATGCCCCAGCCCAGACAGCTGTGCCATGCTTACAGCAGAGTCGATATTCCACTGTTATTATATCCCCTCCCACGTATAGTGCCCCCTGCACCTTTACAAATATACCCGTTCCCGATTGCCGCCGTGAAGCATTTGGGAGGGATAGTGTAGGTGTGGGGAGTTGAACCGATGGAGACGCTGCTGATCATCCGTTTCAGCGCTGTTGTTGATTTTTTTTCTAAATGAAAGTTTTTCTTACTCTCTCTTCTCTGGCCTTCTTTGAAAAGCCGCTGTTGTTTTTCTCCTCCTATGCGCGGTTTTATGTACCTGTATTTATGTCCTATTCGTTCGTCAATTTTTACTCCACATTTTTTTCCATTTTCACACGAAACGAAAAAAAATCCCCCCCCCCCCCCGAAATTTAACAACAACAGCAACAGATAAATAAATGCAAACGCCCCCCCACCCCCTTCCCCCCAGAAGCTTGAGAGGTTGGATGCGAGTGCGTCTCTCTTGGGTGTCCTTTTTGTTTCTGCTCCGGTGGGTTTTCTTGATTCACATACTACGCCACGGCAATGCCCACACACCCTCCATTTTTTTTTCAGTTCCTTACATTTATATGGCTTGGTGTGTCACGGGGTTTGCAGTGGTACGCTGTTGTGCAGGTGGTTGGCCGTCAAATTATACACGCTGACAACCGCATGGCCCACTCCCACATCATCTGGTATCTGACAAACCACCCCGTGTACATTGTACACCTGCTGGTCGAACCAAAGAAAGATAAGCATCAAATAGCGAAGATCACGGGCCTGCCTGCCTGCCTGCTTTCCAGGTGTGTGGGTGTCCGTTTGTATCTTCAAGAGAGAAAAAGTCTTTCCTCTTCAAACGAATATAGTACGAGAGGCTCTCCTGGCGGAGGGTCGTATCAGAACGCAACTCAAGGATAACATAACTGGAGATATTGCAGACGGTGTGGATGCAACGACTGTCTGAGCAAAAGGAACATCGGCAAAAAAAAAACAACTACCGTCACTCAAGTTATGTTGGTGGGGTAAAATATTGGTGGGGTAAATATGTTGGTGGGGTACTAATTTGGTGGATTTGGGGCTCTGAAAAAAGTTGGTGGGTTATTACCCCACCAACATTATTACCCCAGGGCGCGTTGTACTTGGCGATTTTTTCTGGCACCTGGGATTTGGAGCCCCCTGCCCACCCACCCCGACTGCGCGTACGCATGTGCGTACGCCGTCCGCACTTTCTGAAACCGCGCTGCGTACGCGTACGCAGAAATTGCGTACGGCTGGTATTCCAGGTCTCTCAGCACACAGTAGGCCACCCAGTAGGCTGAGCCCTGGCCTTTGCTCTTGCCTTTCACAGACGGTTCCTTCGCGCACAAGTGCAAAAGGTACGATTACCTACTCGAAGGCTCGAAGGCTGCTGAGGTTGACGACCGATTTGGTGTGCGGACATGGCCGTCTCTTGTACTACATAGACTGCCGTTTGCAGGCGCCGCACGCCCACGCGTACGCCGTATGCATTTTCTGGAAAACGTAGCCATCAGCCGGGCCCCTTAGGCGTTCGCCACGAAAACGGTAGTCAGCGATGCACATTGGGGTAATAAATTGGTGGGGTAGATTTGTTGGTGGGGTAAATATGTTGGTGGGGTACTAATTTGGTGGATTTGGGGGTTCTGGAAGAAGTTGGTGGGTTATTACCCCACCAACATTACTTGAGTGACGGTATCTGGTCTAGCCGACTCCTATGAGTGATGAGGCTGGTATGAGCGTGTGCCATAAAAGATGAAATGGGCACGTAGAATGAATTTCGTAAAAGGCCTTCTCGACATGGTTGATGGTGTGACTGTCTTGGATTATACGGCTCTTAGCATGTTTCTTTCTCTGTAATCTGGCACATGTGGTTTGGGTTGGGGCACGGGGGAGGGGGGAAATCAGACAGGGGGAGGGGCTTTGTTGAGGAAACAACACGAGGGCCGATATTGTGACATGGTTTGTTTTGCAACACCTTCCCCGCCCCCCCCCCCCCCCTCCCCCCACAAAATGTTCACGAAAAAAATCCACCCATCCCTTTTTTACACCCCTTTTTCACCAAGCCCCCCCCCCCCCCCTGTGGCGCAACCTCCCATTCCGCCCGCCCCCAGAAAATGCAAGCCAGATATCCCTTCCCCTCGCCCATCCCCTCCTTTTTCACCCTTTCATATCCCCTACGCACCAGTCATCATTCTTGCCTCGTCGTCTTTTTGATTTTGATTCGTTGTTCTCGGAGGGGGGTAAATACCAAAAAAAACTGGACTTTTTTCATCACATTTTTCACCTCTTTGTCTGCAGAGATCGCTGTTTGAGGCCCCGCTTTGAGCCACACGACGCACGGTGCGGGCCCCAAACAATAAGTTGAAAGGTGAGTCTGCGACCACTGGAACGGATCTGTGTCTCTATTTGTCACAGAGCCACCTTCCTCCGACCCAAACTCATCTTTAGAAACTTGGAAAGCCTGGCCTCTACCGTCAGTTTTCCAAGCTGTTCTTCTCTACTCTTTTTTTAGACGATTTGATACGCTCGCCTCCCCCGTCGACCACCACCACCGCCACCACCACCACCACCACACGCACCCCACAACCCCCAGCAACAGCAAAACAGTGCGATTGTTTCCCCGAGATGCCAGAATGTCCGATGTCCGTGAGGGAGGGATTTTGTGTTCACAAAAGAACACAAGCCGAGGGGGTGGGGGGGGGGGGGGGGCCTGCTCGGAATCTGTAGCCAGTGCAGGAGGGAATGAAGGGAATGCTGGCGTGCACTTCTCTTTCTCTGTGTCTTGCATTTATCGACTTTACTACCCCCTGTCAAGCACCCTCCCCCCCCCCCCCCTCCCCGCCCTTCCCTTCGCCTGTATCCGAAAAAAATGCTCTTGCTGATGTGACTTGATTGGTATTTCTTCTGGTTAGTCTGCGTCTTTGCAACGGCACACTAGCCATCGAAATTTTCGACCTGCTCCCCCCCCCCCCTTTTTTTTGTTTGAACTGCAGAGCAAACTGCAAGAGCTCAGAACGAGAGAAAGATACAGCGCGGAGGGGAGGATGCAGGAGGGCGAATGGGAGGGATTTTGCTCCCTGTCGTGCAAGCGGCAAAAGAAAGGGCCGCCAAATGAAATGAGTGCCGGCAGCAAATTTAGGATGCCGTACCGTGCACAGGTTTCGCACATGTGGTGGCGCGTCTGCACCCCCTTCCCAGCGTGGAGTGGGGGTATCTTTGCAGCCGTATTTTGTGAGTGAGGAAATCGATGACTGCAAAAAGGGGGCGAAGGAGAAGGAGGTCGGGGTCATGAAATGTGCAATCTCAGGGTGTACACGCTCTATGGGGTGCACAACAACAAATCGCCCAGAGCGTGTGCACGTTTTTTTATATTGGATTCACTCGCTCTGGTGTGCAGAAACGGTGTGCCTCTGGCCACAGTTTAGGTGTCGCACTGGCTCAGTTTGGCACAGAGCAGATGATTCCATTGCCTTATGTAGAACGAGATTGATCCACTTGAAGGGGTGCAACCAACGCGCCAGGGCTGACCGGCCTCCGTGCGTTAGCCCTCGGTCGAGACCAAAACAAATAACCCAAACAAAACACAAATGCCTTCTGGCAACATGTTGTCCGTCACTGCCCCGATCGTCTCGTACGCCGGGCTAGTGGGCGTCGATTCCAAAAACAAAATCCTCATGTACCTACACACAGTTTGACAGACTTTGCTGAACTAACACAAAACAAACATGCCAGGGAAGACTGGGAAAAAAACTGAAGGAAGTATAACCGGAACACACAGAAGAAAATGCTCAGCTTTTCTGGAACTGTACGAGTTTCAAAGCGAGGGTTTGGCTGGCGAGAGAACGGCACAGAACCTTACTCGGGGCTGAACCCTTCTTTGTTGGGGCCGCCTTTGAAGGTGTGGCAGATCAAGAGTGAATAGGGTGGGGCAGTGGGAAGGCAGACGAAGCGAGAACAATACTGAAAAATCCATCGCACACACACACACACCCACGTTTGTTAGGTTGTGTTGATTGCACCTCTCCTCGCCCTTCATTCCCGGATCTGAAACAAGGGTGTCGGCAGGCCTCTTTGCAGAGCTCACTACATCCGGACCAATTGTACGATGCACTGTGTGAACGAACTAAACACATGTCGCAGACAAAATGACCCACGCAAACAAGAGGGTCGGCAACTTGCATGTGCGTCACGGTCTCTTTACGCCATGCCGTCGGTTGTCAAAACAGCTGCCCCAAATGACGGTGCGTCTTATTCGTAACGGCTTGTCTTGGCCGTCGAAAAACGGAACAGTGATGGACTGGGCTTGGATCCTGCACCGTTTTCTTCCAGACACCCCCCTCGCTACCCGCCGCCACCCATATTTATCACACCCCCCAAAGGCATGGCAAAAAAAATTGTCGTTTATTTTACCCTTTTTTCAGAGGTTTTCCCGGCTGTTTTTCCCTGTTTTCCTGTGCGAAACTCAGCGACATTTGATGGGAAATGATGAAACGAGCTCTGGTGATGACCATGCACATACCTGTTATTTCTGTGCGCTCAACGAAAAGTGGCCCGGACCTGCCTTTTTTTTGCAGTTGCTGGGCAGGGTGTTTCTCTTATTACAGCGAAAGGGGTAATGTTTTTTTGTCTGTTCCCCACCCTCCCCCCCTGGCAGAACAACGCGATTTTCATGCCAATCAACAAAGAAAACAAAGTGGGTGGCTTCTGCTGTGAGGATGGACCGCGTCTCTTTGAGACTCCCATGATCTGGCGACCCTGGCGTGCATGTCACCGCCTGGCCCGTCTGCATGCTGAGTCTGTTGGTCGTCGAAAATGGAAGAATCGCTCAACGATAGGCGGGTAGGTCAGGCCGTGACAGGCTTGCATTTGCGATGCACTGCACACCACGCTTTGGCATTGCCCCAAACAGCAGCGCCATCTCTCCTCAGCACACACACACACCCCTTCTCAACGAGAAGAATTTACCAACTCTTTGTGTTGAGCTGAGAGAAAAAACAACAGCTGAAACAAACAGTACGCCACATAAAACCAGCAACGCATGGATTCACTGTTCGATGGTTTTACACGCCATGCTGCTGGATCTCGAAGAACAAGGAACTCCTCCCCCCGCCCCCCCCCCCCCCCCCCCCTGCGCCGGCACTTGGCTGTGTCAATAGGAGCTGGGGGAAACTGGATTATCACATCATGAGCATCAGGAGATCTCTTGATGTGCTCGGCATTATGGTGAAAAGAATATGTATGGCCGTGGCCGTTGAGAGTCAACACACACACATACAGCTGCCATTCACCGAGGTAAAAAAAACGCTACGAACACGGCCAAAGAATAGTTCAAAAAAATGGTGGCGGTGGCGGTGGTGGATCCAAAGATATCCCCTTCCCCCCGGCGGCGGTAGCCCAGCAGGGTGGTCGCTCATCGAGTCACCCCTGTCGGCTGTGGCTTGTTGCGTGAATTCTCTCTCCCTCTCTCCATAGCATTATGGGATGGCGTCAGGCAGCAGGCGGGGAGTGTGACCACGCCGTCTGGGGGGGGGGGTGAGAGGGGAGTGTAGACCAATTTTTTTTATCTGTTTCCTCCCGCACATCCCCACACACACGCACACACACACACACACCCTCTTCCCCCCACCCCCTGTCAAATGGGGGGAGGGGTTTTTTTTATTCGTATTTTTCTCTCTCTCCCCCCCCCCCTCCCCTTTGAGATTTACTTTCATTCCCCCTCCCCCCCCCTCCCCCCGCAGAAAACTCCCTTCATCCCCCCCCTCCCCCCGGTATCTCTTTATGTATTAGTTTTCACTACACGGTGGGATCTTGTAAATTTTACATGTATAACTACAAGTATATACATGTATTATACATGTATAATACTTGCATGTCAACTATTATACATGTATAATACATGTATATGCCTGAAATATACATGTAAAATACATGTATATCAAGTAAAAATACAAGTATAATACTTGCATGTCAACTATTATACTTGTATTTTTACTTGATACAGTGCCGCAGAAAAGTTTCGAACGAACAAAAGTTTTAAAATTCTCCGTTCGAAAGTTTTTTCGTCTCAAAACTTTTGTTTTGTTTTAAAAGTTATCTATCCTGCATCATGGGAGTTTCCTAGAGGTGTGTGGGATGATGTGCCACATGTGCAACACTCCAGCGCTGTGAACAGGCAGTCTTTGGGTCAGGCGGGTGTCAGCATCCTTCAACCTCACTCAGGTTACTCCTATCTGTCCCCTATCGCCAGGTTTGCTGCGAGTTGCCAAAAGCGGATGAGTTTGCGGATCGCAGGCAGAGAGGCCAGAAGAGGAATGTCCAACCTCAACAGGGTCGTTATCCCCAGTCGAGTGGTTTCCGCAACCGAGCGGTCCATCCCTCCAAACCACACGACATGGGGGCCTTTTCGGGTCCACTGGATGCTGCTGACATCGCAAATAGAATGACCTCGACCTGTCCAGTCCTGTCAAGAAGTATTTTTAGTATCTCTCTTGTCAAGAAATCTTTGTCCGAAAACACTTCGGAGAAAGATCCTTGACTTTGAAACAAAGCGTCAGGGCGTTCTGGGCTGGCTGGTGGTGGTTGGGACAAGACCGACGAGATTAGAAGCGGCACTGGTAGACGGGTTTTGAGGCCCCCCGCCCCCAGGTTCCCCCTGCCCACCTGGACGGACCCAAGTGCCTCACACCGGATCTCTCCCCACCCGGTGGTCCACCTGACGGATACGCAAAAACAAAGTATTGAACAAAAGAATGTTTTAAAATTTTTCGCGAAGCGCGATTTTCGTCTTACTGGGGGGGGGCAAATACAAGAGTATATGCAAATACAAGGGTATATGCTAATACAAGAGTACTCCAGAAATCGCGATTTTAAAAAGTTCACCGAGCAAATACAAGAGTATACTCTTGTATTTGCATACTAGACTTTTGGAGAACTTTTGTGGGGTTTTCATCGTATTTTGTACTTCCAATGACCTCCCCCAGGCCAGTGGGCCTCCTGTCTGGAGTCGTCACGGTCGGGTGGGAGTCGCCTCGGGGTGGGAAAGGCCAAGAGGACGCTCGTATTGTCTCTTCGGCGCCGCTGCCCCATGAGGGCCCACCCGGAGGCCACATTTCTAGTATGCAAATACAAGAGTACATACTCTTGTATTTGCATACTAGACAACTTTTCAGCTAAAAAACAATTTTTTGAAAACCCTGAATTACGTAAGCTGGCACGGTGAATAGAAGAGTATACCCTTGTATTTGCCCCCCCCCCAGTAAAACTTAAAATTATCTTAAAATTTATCGTGTTCGAAACTTTTCTGTGGCACTGTATACATGTATTTTACATGTATATTTCAGGCATTTACATGTATTTTACATGTATAATACTTGTCATGCAAGTATTATACATGTAAAATACTTGCATGACAAGTAAAATACATGTATAATACTTGCATGACAAGTAAAATACTTGCATGCAAGTAAAATACATGTATTTTACTTGCATGCAAGTATTTTACTTGTCATGCAAGTATTTTACATGTATAATACTTGCATGACAAGTATTATACATGTAAAATACATGTAAATGCCTGAAATATACATGTAAAATACATGTATATCAAGTAAAAATACATGTATAATAGTTGACATGCAAGTATTATACATGTATTTTTACTTGATATACATGTATTTTACATGTATATTTCAGGCATATACATGTATAATACATGTATAATAGTTGACATGCAAGTATTATACATGTATAATACATGTATTATACTTGTAGTTATACATGTAAAATTTACAAGATCCCACCGTGTTATGTCTCCATCCCCCCACCCCCACCCCCCCTCTATTCCCGGCTCTATATCAAACAAAACCCCCCCCCCCCTCCCCCTCTCCCCTCCCCTGCTCCCCTGCCCCTCCGACTATGACATGTCGCTCCACGCTCTTCACCTCCTCCCTCCTCCTTTGCATCCTGCAGAGCGGAGGAGTGGGGGGTGACTGCCAAAGCAAACGCAGCCGTGTGTCATTGTTGGGGGGTGGGTGGGTGGGGGAGGGGGGGTGGGGGGGGTGTGGGAGGCTGAGACGGGGCGGTGGTGTGGTTCGATTTTTAGGCCATTTAATGTTCTCCTTTCTTCTCCTTCCTCTTCCTCCTCCTTCTTCTTCTTCTTCTCCCCTTTCTCCTTCTCCCCTGCGACAGCGCGGTGCAAAGAGGGAGTGGGGGGGATTTTAATCAGCATTTTGGAGGGGATCCATGAGACCTCTCTCCCTGCCTGGTGCGTTTCGGATGATGATCCGCTGCTGCTCCTGCCCCTGTTGGGGGAGGGGCAAACAGCACTATGTATCACCAGAAAAAAGGGGACGGGGGGGGAAGAGCAGAAAGGAGGGTGTGTGTGTGTGGGGGGGTTTTTTTTCCACATCCGTCACCCGCCCCTTCTTCCTCTTCCCCCGCCTCTATTTTTTGCGGGGTTGCCCTGCTAACGTCGAAGGTCACGCAGGTATACCCTGGATGCACCAAGAAGTCAGGCGTTATGCAGCGCCAGGCTGGGCAGTTCCCCGATTCTAGCGTGAAGAGTGCGATCCACCTGCCCCCTCTGGTTCGGGGGTCAATACGCTATGAAAAAAAGGAAGGTAAAAAAAAGTAAAATAACCCACCAAATCTCCTCTTGTGTGGTTGCCTTGTTTCTTTTTTTTTCTCTATCACTGCCCCCCCCCTCCTCCTCACCCCCCGACCTTCCGTGTCGCGGTGTGGGGGGGGGGGGTCGGAGCTAAGTGTGCTCCCAACCTGGCGAACCTGAGGCCATCAAGCCTCAGGCAAACGAGTGCGCCTCCCTTCCTTCCTTCCTTCCTCACTCTCCATTCCTCTGCTTCTCGTCCCCAAAAAAATGACATATCTTCTCCTTCAAAAACTGACAGCTGCGTGCGCTGTTGTTTTTGGTGTCTCGCCCCCCCCTTGCATCCCTCCCCCACGCCTGCTGGGTGGGGGAAAAAAGGGAGGGGGGGGGGGGGCGGGGCGGGGTGAGGGTGAGGTATCAACACCAGCGTTCGGCAGCAACTGCTCTCCCCTATCGCCTCCCCCACTCCATCTCTCGCCCGTCCCCTTTTAATCGATCAATCAAAAATATTTATTTTTTATCTCTCTCTCTTCATCTCCGCCTTTGATAAAAAACGGCTTTCCTGTCACCCCACCCGGCACCGTACCACAGGGGGTCGAAACTGGCCATCAAGGGAGCTGCCGACCCTGCCATGCATAGCTGGAAGTTAAGATCTTCCTGGTTTTATTGAGTGGCCTTGGACATGATCAAAAGCAAAAAAAGCAAAACAAAGCACTGCTGGTGATGTTGTTGATGTGGGCATCTTCCGCCCCCCCCCCCTCCCCATTCCCCCATTCCCCCATCCCTCGACATGGTTTTCCCCCGTTTTTCAATTTTCCCTCAGGACCCAAGCGAGCAAATCTGGAGGGGGGGGGTATTTTTTTGCTATTTTTAGCAGCGCCCTACGGCTTATCAACACCCACCCACCCCTGCGTCAAACCCCTACCCCCCTATTCCCCCCCCCCCCCCCCTCTCTCGATGGTTCACCCCATCCCCTCCTCCCTTACTCTTCCTTCCCAGCTCCCTCAATCCCACCCCCCCACCCCAGCCACCTACCCGTCCGTCTCGTGAATGAAAACGACAGGCGCGACCGAGGGCTTTCGTCCGGAGCGCACAATGGAGAAGGTGTGTGTGATCCTGCGAACAGTTTTTTTGTGCGGATCACGGGCACAGTGTTGCACCGAGCGGGGGCAGAGAAAACCTCATCGCTTCTGATTTTTTTTTGGCTTGTTCTTGTCGGGGAGGTAGTTATTTTTTACTTTTAGGGATGGGTCTCGGTGGTGTCGCCCGATGGCCCCCCCCTCCCCCCGGTCTTGATGAGATTGTGATTTCAGCAACACAATCGGGCGAAGAGGGCAAACCGAATCGCCAACGAAGCACTTTGCGTCTTGGCTGTGCGGGTGGTCCAATCAAGGTTTGCCCTTCGCCAAAACAGAGGCCCCCTTTTTTGTTTGTACGCCCTGGCCTACACAGCAGTCAGAGCAGCAGCAAAAATTCGAGAAAAAAACACAAACGAAACCACTGCCCCCTCGTACCCAATGCTGCGCAACTGCAGCTTCTCCCTTTCTCTCTCTCTGAAGAAACCCTCATATGAAAAGCCAAGAGGTGGCCATGCGAACTGGTCGTGCGACTCGGCTTGTTTGTCGTGTGCGCCTGAACCCTCTGCGGTCTTGTCACACAACCACGGGGCTGATATGGTTGGTGTGTACGCGCCACCATACATGCCTGTGATGATTGTGTTGCAGCGGGTTTCCTTTGGCCCCACAACATAAAAAAAGCAAACAAACGAACACCCTTTTTGATTTCTTATGGGGGGGCGGGGCGGTTGGTCCCGAAATAAGCTCGAAACTACGGAAACTCGTCGCGTGCAAATCGCTGGGGCTTGTTGGTGTTGGCGGTCTATCGGCGGGCGTGTATTTTTTTGCTGAAACACCCTCTGCCCCCCCACCCCTCCCAGTGGCCCATGTTCCTCCTTTTCCCAGAGCTCTCTCTCTCTCTCTCTCCCCGCAGTACCGAACACAAGAATACAGGCTCAGGGGTATTTGCACGTTTGAAGTGCTGCCCGACCCAGCTCAATCCCCGCCCCTTGACCAGTGTCCACACGCATACACGTTGAAGGAAATTGAACGCATGAAAAAAAATCAGAAAAACTCAGAGAAGGAAAAAAAAATATCCAAAAAAAAATAACCAAGAAAATAGCAGAGGTAAAAAATACAAACACCACTGAGGAAAGATACAAGAAAACCAATTGCCACTCCGACAGAAAACAATGTCGAGGCAAAAAAAACAAATGACCCAGAAAAAAAACCATGTGACCAGGGCTGGCCGTACTCTGTATGCCAGCTATTTGTGGTCGTCGAAACAACAAAAAAATCCAAGAAACTCAACGCAACTATCCCCTTCCCCGTCCTCTCTCCCCATCCCCTCCCCTCCAACACAAACACAAAGAAAAGAAGCAAAAAAAACCAATTGTGTCCGCCAAGGCTCGATGTTCTTTCGCAGCCTCTTTGGCCGTTGAGACAACAAAAAAAATAGAAAGCGCCCTATCACTTCACAGCTACAACCGCTCTGATGAATTTCCTTTTGTTTGTTGCGTTGACGCTTCTACACACAAAACCCTGAACTGATCACACCCTGAGCCTGATGAAGGGTGGGGTTAGTGTATAGAGCACGTTTGGTTGCAGCTGTGGTGGGGCGCTTTCCGCTCACACGAGTGTGCTTAAAAAGCGCCCTATCACTTCACAGCTACAACCGCTCTGATGAATTTCCTTTTGTTTGTTGCGTTGACGCTTCTACACCAGGACCCTCATCCGGAGGGACGTGTCCGTCTCGTTCTCAACGAGGCGGGCGCGCTGGTAAAAGTGTAGGTGGCATCGACACTGGTGGCAACTCCACGGGGTGTGTGGCCTGCGTCCCTCGCGTGTACGCGTCTGCGCGTTGGTCGTGGGTCGCAACCCAGTGTGGAATAAGTCGTATCTGCTGGCGGCGCGCTGTTGTGTATATCTCCTGCAGCAGGAGGTTGCCTCGGTAGTTGGCGCAGTGGCCCTTCCGGAGCGCGAACACCAGGCCGAGGTTGTCTATGTGGCAGGTTACGCTTGCCTCCCTCACACGCTGCATCATGCGCACCCCCTGCCACACTGCATACGCTTCCTTCAGGAAGATGTTCGTGTCCGCGTCGCTCCCTTCGAACGCCCCTTGGGACACTGACTCCCCTCCCGGCAGCACGAGCACCGCCGCCCACGCCGTGGATGACGCGTCTGTCCAGAGCTCAATGGTCGGTGGCGGGTTCTGCGGCGTATACCACTCGTTGTCCTCGATGAGGCGTGCCCGCGCCACTGTCTCCGCCTGCACCGACGGAGGTACTGCGACCCTGGAGTCCCATCGGGCGTTGTTTGAGTGCGTCTGCTTCGCGATGCGCCGCACGAAGGACAACACGGCTGGCATGTAACACATCGGTGTCCGCATCACATACGACTGCCAGACGAAAGACCCGAATACTCTGAACGCCCTGCGTGGTGTCGTGTGGCCGTTGACGACTTCCTTGTACTCTTCCCGTCCGAGGACTTTTTGCACCCAGGCCGTGTCCATGTGGAAACGGTGTCGCGTCAGGTCGAAGTGGATCCCGAACACTGTGAAGTCCTGCAGCGGCACGCCGTGTTGTGTGTCGTCGAAGTTCAGGGCGGCCCCCACCTTCTCGCAGCGGCTGATGAAGTCGGCGTACCTCGCCTGTGCCTCTGGTAGGGAGTCTCCGACAGCGATGAAGTTGTCAATCCAGACTATTCCGTGCTCTGGCGGGAGCAGCACGCGTGCGCTGCGGTTCGCGATTGCCGGGGAATGTGACCACCCCATGCACATGACAGTCAGGAAGGTCTTCACGAATGTCTTTCTCTCCCCGCCTAGGCGCACTTCGAAATAGCGTTGGATCTCCTTGTGTACGGGGAACTGGTAGAACCAGCTGCGTGCATCTGCCATCACCACCCAGCTCGCCGCGGCCACTCGCTGTGTCACCTCCGTGATGTCCTGCAAACGCATGTCCGGTGGGCGTGTCATCAGTGCATTTAGCCGCCTTGCGTCGACGATGAAACGTTGGCCCCCAGACTTCTTGGACACGGTGAACGCTGGCAGCGTGAGGTACGGGTGTGCATCCGCCTCCGTCAGGACGCCATACTCAACCAAGGTGTCCAGGTGGTGCAACATGTGGCGTGATACCTTCCTCCCCGTTTTACGTAGTTCTTGGCGGGCCTCGGGAAGCAGTGCGTCAGCGAAAGCGGCTGGCTTGGTGATGAGGTCCAAGACCCCCGTCAGTTCACCCTCGCTGTCCAACCGTCGCAGTTCCTTGAGATTGAGGCGCGAGGTGCAGATCTCCGCGATGTAGTCCTCTTCCTCCGACAGCTCCGTCTTCGCGTTGGCTGGCCGTATCACCTTCCCCCCCGTGCACACACCCAAGTCCTCCCCGTAGAGGTCCTCGACACCCGGACCGTACGACTCTGCGCTATCCACCTCGCTCCACGCTTCCTCATCACTGGGTGGTGGGTCGGACGCGGCTTCGTCGGATGTGGCATCTTCGTAGTAGCGGCGCGCTGCGAACAGCCTCGTGGTCCCCGGGAAGTGGGTTGCTGTCAGGGGTTTTGGCTGTGTGCGCGTCGTCCCCCCTTGCTGTCGTTTTTTCTTCACCACTCGATCTTCGCCGACACCTGTGCTGTCTCGCGCGCGTGTGCGTTTTCCGCCGCTGATACGTAACGCATCACACCGTCGACCGTCGCGTGTCTCGAGAGGAGGCGCACCTCCTCCAGTGGAACGTTCTTTCGCGCAAGCTGTGTGAGTGCCCCCCTCCGCAGAGAGTGTGCCGTGAGCCCCCTCCGTGCCCGCTTGACGGCTTTTACCACGGTCCGGTAGGTGACGTCCGCCGGGAACAGTCTCGTCTCTCCTGCTCTGCGCGCCCTGCGGAGGCGGTGTCGGAGGATACGGTGTAGGTCCTTCGGCAGGGAGATCCCTGTGATGTGACCCATGTGGAAGGGGTCCGCCTTCGACTGGGTCCAGCGCACGTATATCGGCTCGCTGCGCTTTTCCGCTGTGACGTCCTTCACATACAAGCGCAGTGCGTCCGAGGCCCTTGCCGCACCCCCCCACATGATGCCGAGCAGCAGTTTCACGAGGGGACGTGGCTCCTTCGCTAGCGCCTCCCGGATGTTGTGGGCTGTTGCTGGTTCTGCTTGCTTCAGTGGTCGTAGTGCTCCTCCCCGTTTCAGCGCCCGCCTGTAGTCCGCCACAATTTGTTTTCCGTCGAGGGGGAACGCTGCGAAGCGTCTGAGTGCTGCTGCAAGGTTGTTGAGGTACTGGAGGGCGGACTGCACTGATAGCCCGTCCTTCCGTTGCTTCGTGACCCACAGCACCGCCCCTTCGTCGTGTGGCAGTGTTCGCCTCTCCGCTTTCATCCACCCTTCCCGGAACTGCGAGTACCTGTCGTATGTGCGGCGGAGGGCCCCCCAGTATGTGGGTGCGAGGGCTTGGGCCAGGGTGTGTTGCAGTTCCTGGCGAATGGTGGTTGCTTCCTCCGGGGTCACGCTCGTCTCGGTCTTGCGGGGGCGTCCTCTTGTTGACGGGGGGGCAGATGGTACTGCCTTCACATACACTACCGCGGCGGGGGGGAGGGTCGTGGCCCGCGGGCGTCCCCTGCTGGTGTCGGGGAGTCACTGTCGCTTGCCTTTCCCCCCCCGTCCTTTGTGATGGCCCTTTCCCGAGTAGGGCGCGGGGCGGTCCTGCGTGTTACGCTCCTGCAGGAACCGCTCCTGAAACGCGGCCCGCCTCTCCTGTGTGTCGTCCTGCGTGGCCCGCCCCTCCCGGAGTAGGCGCCCGTGTGTCACCGCATCGTACTTCGCTGGGTCCATAATCTTCGCCTTTGCCAGGTAGAGGCGGGCGCCCGCGCGCCCCTTCAGGAGAAAGTGCGAGTTCATAACGACGATTGTCTTGTGGAGGGCCTCGGTAAAGCGATCCGGATCATCGTCGTCGCGGATCAGTCCCATTGTCTGAAACAGAGCGTCGAAGGCCTGGATGAGCTGGC
The DNA here is from genome assembly GCA_963210315.1 of Rhynchopus euleeides. NCBI lineage: Eukaryota > Euglenozoa > Diplonemea > Diplonemida > Diplonemidae > Rhynchopus > Rhynchopus euleeides. The sequence continues at coordinate 1,773,567 of OY723254.1, forward strand.
GTTGCCAGTCTGGTGAGCTCGGGGCATCGCTGAGCTCCGCCTGTCGGAAAACCCGGGATACCTCAGCTTTCACCAACCTGCGTCCGGGGACAGTGGCGATCGACGATCCCCAGGTCGACACGATGTGGGCGGAGAAATCGGCGGGCAGCTCGGCCTCCGTCCGCTGCAGCGCCTTCTGCAGGGTGGCGATCTGCTTCGCCTGCGTCTCCACGGTCTTCTTCAGCTCCTTCTGTTCCTTCTCCAGCCGGCCTGTCAATTTCAGCAGGTACTCCAGCGAGTTCGCCACGCGGAGATCGGTGTTCGAGTCGGCGGGGTGGTGTGCGTCCCTGTGCTGGAGGCCCGTGCCACTCTGGCTGTCCGCCTCGCTGTACTCCCCGTCCTCGCCTAGCTCGCCCGTCGCTGCTGCCAGGTCCGCCGCGGTCTCCTCGTCGACTGCCTGCCGGACCCATGCGCACTCGGGGCACACCCAGCCCCTGTCCCCTGCGCCCTCGAGCCATTCGGGGACGACGTGCGCCGGGATGCGCTCTCTCAAGCACGTCCTGACCGTGGTCCCACCGCAGTCGTGGCAGCTGAATGCGGTCCTGGCTGTGTGTGTAGTATTGCACGTTTCGAATATGCACTCGGGGCGACGCTCTGCTGGCTCGTTGTCGGGGTGGGCGGGGTCGGGAACCTTCAGGGTGTCCCAATCCAGAGTGGCCATCTTCTCTGTTACGCAGCTCGGCGTAGTTACTGTTCCTCTCCTATTCACGCAGCTCGGCGTAGTTTCTGTTCCTCTCCTATTCACGCAGCTCGGCGTAGTTTCTGTTTCTCTCCTATACACGCAGCTCGGCGTAGTTTCTGTTCCTCTCCTATACACGCAGCTCGGCGTACTCCCTCAGCCCGTTCTGTTCCTCTCCTATACACGCAGCTCGGCGTACTCTGTCCGCTTCTGTCACTCTTGCTCCCCTCTTGATTCTCTCGCCTGCTTGATAGTTTGATGCGTTGACGCTTCTACACACAAAACCCTGAACTGATCACACCCTGAGCCTGATGAAGGGTGGGGTTAGTGTATAGAGCACGTTTGGTTGCAGCTGTGGTGGGGCGCTTTCCGCTCACACGAGTGTGCTTAACAAAAAAAATCAAACAAACAGAAAGCAAAGGCCGCCCTTGCAGGGGAAAAGCGAAAGCGTTCTCAGGGTAGCAGTAGACACATGATATGACATTGCAGTTGGTGCCTTTTTTGCGATTCAAAGCGATGATGGTTGTCGATACACATTCTAAGCCGCGCCCCCTTTGTCCCCCGTTGTTGTTGGGGCGTGTGTGGGAGGGGAGGGTGCGTGATGACCGTCTGTCCAGAATCGGGTTGAGCAACTGAACCCTGCCTTTGCTTAACCCGCCATTTGTCGGCGCAATAAAGTGCGGGTGCCTTTAGTCGTGGAATTGGTGGGAAAATTTACCACTCAATACCATGAGAACGATGGGGTTCTCTGAAACACAAAATATCGGAAGAGCCAATACGACCAGACTGTGTGAATGGGAAACCTGCCGGCCAGAAAAAAAACCAATGGCCCTGGGCACGACCGAAGAAGAGAAACCAATAATGGGTACAGGCGTGTCGTGCGCGTGCGTGGTGTATTTTTGGTGTCAGGGGCAGCCAAGAGTGGCGTCTCCCCACCCCCCCACACACCGCACCGGGTCCGCCAAAAAAAAAGCACCTCACAAAGCCAAAGACAAAACAATGCCCCCGAACAAAATTCGGACCCATTCCCTCCCCCCCTCCCTTTCCGTCCTACCCCGCTCCCCCACCACACCACACCCCCCTCCCCCGTCCAACGTTGTTTTCATCTCGGATTCCTCACTGCCCCTTTCCCCACCCACACGTCCCCAGTGGGTGTGTCGGGTGTGTGTATCGGGGTATGAGGGCGTGCGTCTGTTTTTTTTAGAAGGAAACTTGTGATCTCCCCTGCCTGCACCTTCACACCCCCACCCCACAACCTCTCACAAACCCTGACCCGGATCTAGCCCATTTTTTTTGGCCCTTTCCCTTCCCCTGTTGTGTTTCTTCCATGTCCTGACAGAGTCCTACGTGTGACGCGGTGTTGCGAACGAAGGGGAAGGGTGGTGTGGTAGTGTACGAGAGTCGAGAGGCTCGTTCGCTCTGCGGCAGCCTCTCTATATCTCTCTCCCCTCTCCCCCTCCCCCCAGTGGGGAGTGGATGATGGGGTGTGTGTGTTATGTGTGGGGTGCGCCGCATTTCTTCAAAGAAAAAAGCCAAGCAGCAAAAAAAAAACCACAAAAAAATATGGCATTTTGTGCGCGCCGCTGCCCTAGTCGTCTCTCGTATATCAGGGCGGTGGTTGTCGATATCAAAAAAAAATACAAGGTAAAAAAAAAGAATAAGGAAGCGGCAGCATCATCAATGGCAAAATAAAATACCGTATACGTAAATATTTTGGAACGTAAATATTATGGAACGTAAATATTTTGGAACGCTGGTGGGTTGGCGTTCCAGATTTTTTTCGTTCCATAATATTTACAGGGCTTTCTGCGACTCGGGGACTTGGACCAGGTGATCGGACGGCATACAGAGTCCCTGACGGGACCTACTCGTGCACTTTTCGCGCGATTCCTGACGCAAGCCGTCCTCACCACCGAGTCCCCAACTGGCCCTGTAAATATTATGGAACGTAAATATTATGGAACGGACCGGCCAAAAATGGGCCCGTTCCATAATATTTACGTTCCATAATATTTACGTATACGGTAAAATAAAAAAAGATGCACCAATCACCCATATCGTTGCGGGGGTTCTTTTCCCCTCCGGATGAAGCAAAGGCTGTGTTCAAAAATCGCTGCCAAGCTTTCTCCCGATAGGTTCTGTGGGCGGCACATCGTGGCGGGTGGGGGAGGATGATGAAGCCCATGGATGGTTGTGCATCGTTAGAGTGTTGTATTTCTGGAGACCTGCAAATTGCAAGCAAAAAAAATCAATGGGATCGAGTGAAAAAAAAATACACCCACCCTTCCTCGCGGACGGGGGGCGGAGGAGTATGGTCCTTTTTTTAGTTCTTCTCGCGATTGTTCCTTCTGTCTGTGCTGCAGCTCCATGTTCTTGTCGTTTTTTTTTGCCCTTTTTTCCCCCATTATTTTTATTGCCCACCCCCACACCCCCCCTTGCCTCCATCATCTATACCCGTCCTTTTTGTTCACCAAGCATCTCGCAGAAATTGCACCCCACTGCACCCCTTCCCCCTCCCCCCAAGAATATACTCCAACATCTGGCTTTGCAAATTCGTTGTGCCCACAATGTCATCCCCCCCCCCCCCCATGTTCTCTCTTTCTGGTTGAAAACCCCCATCCCCTCCCTCCCCCCACCCCCTTCCCCCCCAAAAAAAACCAGAAACTTTTTGCAAAAAAAATCAGCAAACACGTCGACCAAGAGAGTCAAATTCTGGCAAAAAAATATAGGGGAGGCAGCTGTTCCCTGATCCCTGTCCTCCATTCCCTCCTACCCCCTGTCCCCACAAAAAAAATCGCACACGCACAACAAAATTCGAGAAGGGAAAAAAGAGGGAAAAAGGGGGGGGGGGTGGGAAACAAGAAAGCACAAAAATACCAATTGATGGTCCAGAAACCAGCTGTGATGGGGTGCCCCCCCCCGCCCCCTCCCCCTTCCCTCTCCGGGGAAGTTGCTTTTACTTGTCGCTCAGGCAACAGTCCCTCCCCCCTCCCCGACCCCCGTTCCTCTCCTGACCAACCTAAACTAAAAGCAACAGGCCACACACCCCACCAGACAGGAGAGCCGAAGGCACGCATATCTGGGTGCTTCCTTACACCGTGGTTTTCCCGCTTGTGTGTGGTTTGACAACACAATGTTTCGTGCCAACCAGGCGGCCGACCGGAGCTGTGTGGATGTGCTGTCGACACTGAACCGCAGCATTTCGGCGCTGGTCGCATCCGTGGAGCAATACCACCGTTTGGAGAGCCAGGCAAAGCGCAGCGACTTCGAGTTCAACCAACACCAGCGTGATATGTACATCCGGTTCAACGAGTTCAAGAAGAACATGGTGGAGCGCGAGGGTATCACTGTGCAGAACTACATGATGATGCACGGCATGACTGCGATGGACAAGGAACAGCATGAGACTCAGAAGAAGGCGCTCAAACGGAAGACGCGGGAAGAGGAGCAGGCAGATGAAGATGCGATCCGGGCAGAGGTGAAGGGGAAGAAGATGCAGGACCTCCAGCTTCTCGAGATGGGCCATGCCACGCTGGTCGCAGAGCTGGAGGCGCAGAAGAAGCAGCTGGAAACCGACATCGCGCGCCTCGAGGACGCCGTGAAGGGGCAGACCGCAGAGGTTAAGGCGCAGAAGGACCTCACGATGCAGGTCGCAACCCGAACCATCGCATCAGAGGCTGCCAAACGGGCACGTCTCCACCGCGTCTAGGAGCAGAGGCTGGCTGATGCACGCAGAGGCGGGGGGCAGGGGGCGGGGTGAGTGTGTGTGCCACCCATCCAACGTCTCTTGTTGGTGCCGGCATCGCTTTTGGATGCTCGGTGCATCAACAAAACAGCAAAGAAAAGGCAGGCTGGGTGTGGGGGGGCGGGGGCGGGGCAGGGGAGGGGCGGTTTTGCTGCTGGACGGGTGTTGTTGGTCTTTATTGGAGGATGCTAACCCCCAGAGCCCCTGGTACAGCAGCCGCAAATTTGTTGTTGCGGCACGGCTGAGGCGGGGGTGTATTTTTTTCATCCTTGAGACCACTCCCTCCCCCCCTGGTTGCAGAGCACCGCCGTTTGGTGTTTGGTCGATGGTTGAGAGGCTGAGGCGGGGTGGGTTGTGTGCATGGTTGTGACGATGCGAGTGGGCTAACGAGTGGCGATGTATGACGCGTGCCACTCGTTTCTAACGAGGTGTCGGGCGATCGTCGATCACTCGTGAACAAAAACTAACTAGTACCATGGCTCCCCATTGCACTCGTCAAGTCAGAAATGGGTGCGCCGTGAGGGCTTGTTGTTCCTCTTGGTGTTGACCCTGTCTGGGGAGGGGGGGCTGATGGTGGGTGGCGGTTGCAGGCCATCTTGTGTCTCGTGTGCGTCACCCTGTTTGCCCTTCCCCGGATTTTGGTTGTGGCGCACTTTCCGCCCCACCCGACGTCACAGCCAAAGCTCGCTCAGGTTAGAATGTGTGTTGTGTGCAATAACTGACAAGCCCATCTTGTAGAGTTGGGCGGAACCACGCCTGTGTGGGTGGGGAGGGTGGCGTGTGCTTCCGATAGCGCAGTTGTGTGTTTTGTGTGTTGCTCGTTTATTCCTACGTTTTTCTACCCCTTCCCCCCCCACCTCTTACAAAAGCACACGCAGGGCGAAGATGGCCTGCTGTGATACACAGTGGTCCCTCAGTCGGGTCTATCCGGGGTATGTTGGGTTTCGCGGGGCGTAACACTTCGAGGAGCCTTGTTGTTCCGAGGGTTTGAGCCTTATGGCCGGTTCCTACGGTTCGCCCAGTCAAGCTTGCTTGGCTGGGCTACGGGTGGTCTCACGCCCGCCAGGCGAAATCACGGGACGCCTGCGGAATTTCCCGGCAGATTGCCATGTGTAAAGTCTGGCTGATTGCCCCCCTCCCACAACCCCAACCTGTCAACCGGGCAGCCCTGTGTCTTGATTTTCTCAGCTTCGCCACCACCCCATACCTTACACACACACAGCAACGCCTGGCCAGGCCATGGCAACACAAGCACCACCGTTGTTGCAGCCATTCTTTATTGCAACACACATCTGTCACAAACAGGCCGACACACACACACGGCCCACGCTCTGGCTACCCCACCAGGGCTGTCGCGGCGCGGGGGGGCCGGGGCGGGGCGCAGCCTGGGGCAGACTCCTGCTCCACCCCACCCACGCTCTAACCAATGATCGAGCTGAGCCATGAGGCGAATATTGTCCTGCAGCAGGTGGGGGCGTCGATGGAGGAGGTCAAGGGGGCCACGCGCACACTGCAGGATGTGATTGTCCTGTGCTCCCCGGAGCTGCGTGCCGCGCGGACCAAGTCGACGGCGCAGGAGCTGGACAGCGTGGTGCAGGGGCTGTCGAACAACATGGACTCGCTTATCCGGCATATAAAACGCGACCTCCGCGCGCTGCACCCCGACACGATGTACTTCAGCTGGGAGGACCAGGCGAACATGCAGAAGTCGCGCAGGAAGGACCACACTAAGCAGGGCCTTGTGGGAAGCGCACAGCCCTCAGGCATGTCCTCTGCACGGCCCGGCCACCATCCCAACGAGGCACTGGAGGTAATCTTCGGCCTGCAAGCCGATCTGCAGCGCAAGGAGGTAGAGCTGCGGCAGCTGCGGGGTTGCGGCAGCAGGAAGGGGATCGCACCCCGTGCGCCACCCCGTGGCCCCGGCGGCGGCGGGCCCCCTGCAGGGTACAGGCCGCATGGCACGAAGGGTGGCAGCGGCGCGTCAGGGGGCGGTGTGGGGTGTGCCAGGCGTGCCCTGCACAGCCCCTTGGACGACGGGTCCCTGGTGCGCGGGCTTTACCTCGTGTTGGAGTCGCTCGTAGAGGCGACAGGCGCTTCCAGCGGGGTGCTCCTCTTGAAAAACCCGGAGGCAGAGAGCCTGCACACCGCTGCCACCGTCAATATACACCAGCATGAGTTGCAGACGGCGAAATACCCTTCCCTTCATGGCGCGCAGGGTGACGTGTTCAAATCAGGCATCGCGCTCAACATCGAGCCCCCTGTCAACACAGCAAAGCCGCCTGCCAACACAGAGGTGTGCCAGGATGAGATTTCCTACGCGGTGCAGCGGCGCGGGGCTGGGGGGGGAGGCCAACAGCGTGAAGAGCAGCGGAAGCCGCTCCTCGCCAACCTCCACAGCATCGCGTATGGGCATCTCCGGAGCGGGCCGAAGCCTGCGCCTGATTTGGCCGGGGCGCATTACTGCAGGGCACCCGGGCTGTCGAAGGGGGTGGGTCTCCTGATATTCCCCGTTTTCTCAACACACCCAACCAAACCCGTCGGGGTGGTGCAGTTCGCAAAGAATGCGGCAGCATCCGAGGGTGGCAACCGCCCCGACAGCCTTGCCGGGTCCAGATCAGCCCACAGCGCAGCCTCTGCGGGCCCCAGCCGAGCCTCCCTGCCTGGCGCGGGGGGCGACCCATCGGAGGCATCTGTCAACGATGTGTGCCGAGCGGTGTCGATGGCGATGCGTGGCGCCTCTGAGGCGTGCCCCTCCCACATGGGGGACTGCGGAGTGTCGGAGGATGGGGATCGGGAGAGCGTGCACTCCGTGGATGACCCCCAGGCGCGCGGGGGGAAATCCACTCTCGTCTTCACCGAGACGCACGAGGTGGCTGTGGAAAACATGTGCAAGGCGCTGCGGCACATCTTGGTGCGGTGCCAGCAGAAGATGGGCCGGTCGTGGTTCCTCGATACCTCGATACCCTTCCACGGCACGGTCCAACCCCCCTCCCCCGGGACAGACGAGCTGTCAGGTCTGGTAGACCACTTCAGCCCGGTGCAGAAGGTGTTCCGCACACGCCACTCCGGGAAGTATGTTAAGTATTCACAGCTTCTGAGGACTGTTGATGTCAAGGCGTCGACCGGAGTTATGGAGGTTGACGCTTATATGAAGCGTCTGGAGGAGTGTTGGCGGCGCTCCGCGGATGACTGGGCTCTGATGGAGTCCACCCAGACATCGGCGAAGCGTGAGGCGACAAGGCGGAGGCAGAGGCTCCGGCATGCGGAGGCGCAGCTGTCCAGCACCGAGCTGGAAAAGGATGAGTACCGCAACGCCTACCAAAAGGTGAAGGAGGAGTTCCAGGCATACCTTTGCCCCTCCCCTCCCTCCATGGAGCTGACGGGTTCCGACAGGCGGCCTGCGACAGATGCCCGGAAGACGCTTCCCAAGGTGGGTGGTGGTGGTGGTGGTGGTGTGGTGCCTGTCATCGGGGTTGTGTCCGGGGGGCCTGTGTTGGGGGTGGCGGGTGGGCCCGGTGGTGGTGGTGGTGGTAGTGGTGTGTTGGCGGCGGGCCCCCCGGTGTCGTCGGGGAGCAGTTTGCCACCACTGCCGAAGGGGCTGATGTGTGCGGAGCTGCCGTTGCCGAAGGTGTCTGCGAGGTAGCGAGTGGGGGGGAGGGGGGGAGGGGTGTTTGGTTTTGCTTGGAGGTGTTCTTGTTGCCTTCCAGAGGGGTGGTGGTGGTGTTGTTGGGTGATAGAGGGGGTGGTGGTGGCTTTGCCGTGTTTCTGATCCTGCCTGGTTGTTTCTTCTATCCGCGGGGATGAGATGTGGTGCTGCGGCCGTGACACTGTTATCTTCTTCCGGAAGCTTGCCCGTTTCCGCTCGGTTGGTTTGTGATGAACGGCCCTCATGTGTGCCAAAACTCATTCCGCAGGCATTTACTTTCTCTGCGTGGCTTCGTGCGCTGGGCACATATTCTGTTTCCTCGCATACCCCAATTTTGCCCACCCCCCAGTTTCCTGTGGTGTGAGCACAACTTTTTTCAAAAGTGTACTATGCCGGAAGGTCGGCTCGTTGCCCATAGGCCGACTTGTACCACATGGCAGACGTCCTCGAGCATCCGTGTGTCCAGCAGTGCCTTCACAGGCATGGCATGGGCCTCAACGGATGTGGTCCGGCGCTTGCGCAGCACGTGCGGGCTACTTGTGTGTGTACAACAATACAGGGTTGTCAGGGGGTCTTACAACAGGGGCATTGCCTGCACCTCCGTGCAAGGCATGTCGCTGGTTGCTCGCGTGGGCCGGAGTGACAACACCCTCCGGCCGTGGGCCCCTCTGCTCGGTGCCGAGATTACGACATGCCCCTTTAGGCCCGTTGCATTGTGATTGCAGAATTGCTGCCGATGATGGCGTCACTTCGTGACAACACACACACACACCCTGTCCCCTCCCCCCTCCCCCAACCGCACCCCTTTCTGGCCACTCCACACCACAAGGAACGCGAGTTGCAACCACCCACCACCACCACCACCACCACCAGGACATGTGATGACCACAGCTCGCGGGGCAAGCCTCTCCTCGACAGAGACCTGCTTCGACACCGAAGGCGATGCCTACGATGTCGACACCGAATCGGACGACCCGCGTGTCGCCGGCATCCTGGAGGTGCGCTGCACGGGAGAAGTCTCGCAGCACTGCGTGAGCACAGGGGTGACATACCTCGGCCGCAGCCAGGAGTGCGACGTGGTCCTCCCCTGCCGCAACGTCTCCGCCCTCCACCTATGCTTCAAAGCATCGCGCGACGGGGTGACTGTGGCGGACCTCGGGACGAAGAACGGAACCTTCTGCGGACCACGCCACAGACACCTCCTGCCGCACACCCCTGAAGACATCACAGGGCTTGCGGGGCTGCAGCTCGAGATCCCGGGATCGCACGGCAAACACCCGCCTGTGGTGTTGACATGGTACCCACACGCACAGCCCGACGCAGCTGCCGTCACCCCAGCATCGCCAGCAGGGCTGACCCAGACAAAGCTGCAGGCCCCAGTGGACCCCACGCATTCCAGAGAAGCCCTGCCGTTGGGCGTGCCGTCGCCTGAAGCAGAGCCTGAGATCATCCCGGTGTCGCAGGTGCGGAACATCCCCGCCGTGCCCCTCTTCTGCGACGACGTGGCTGAGGACGATCCTGATGGCGGCGACAGCCTTGCCGATGCCGACGAGGATGAGGACGAGACGCAGTGCGTGGCATCGCTCCCTCGGGGCAACAGCTTCACCATGCCCCCCCTCCCCTCGCAGGCGGCGCGCCTCTGCGCCACCACGCTGGAGTCGCAGAGTGGCGTGGCGTGTGGGGTGCTGTCGCCCCCCACTGCTGCGGCAGCGGCGGGGAGGGTGGCCACGGTTGCGGGTGATGCTGCCGCCACCCCGCTGCAGCACCTGGGTGTGAGGGGGTCGCCGGCGTCGAAGCATTCGCTGGAGGCGACGCTGCAGATGACGATGGACGCGACCCTGCCTGTGGAGGCGTCGCCCTGGGGGAACGCGACTGGGGTTCGGGGGAGCCGGCAGGCGAGCCACACCCACCCGAATCCCAATCCGAACGCCAACCCCAGCCACAGCCACGGGCAGAACCAGCTGGTCCCGGCAGGGCAGAGCAATGGGACCAGCGCGGAGTCGGGCCTCGGGTTTTCTTCGGGTGGGGAGAATTCCAGCGCGGCGCTGGATGCCGTGAGGGTGGGGCCGGCGAAGCTGGATTTTGACGCGGGGGAGGTGGACAGCAGCACCGACGATGTGACGGAGCCGGATATCCACCCGAAGAGGCGTGTCAGGCAGAAGACGAGCACGGCGAACCAGCAACAGGGCACGGCGGGTGTGGCAGATGCTGGGAAGAAGCAGGGCAGTGCTGCTGCTGGCATTAGCAGCGGTGGCAGTGGCGGTCCCGTGGCAGATCCACCGCGGATTATGCCAACAGGCATTCTGCTAAGCCCTGCGCACGCCACGGCGATTGCCGCGCTGTCCGGTGAGATCGTGTCGGACCCCCGGCGATGCACGCACCTGGTGACAAACGAGGCAAAGCGGACGGTAAAGTTCCTCTGTGCGATGTCGTGCTGCCGCTGTGTCGTGTCGCAGGCATGGCTGGAGAGGTGCCTCAAGGAGCAGAGGTGGGTCGACACTGCGCCGTACGTCTTCCGAAACACGGAGCTGGAGGCGAGGTGTGCTTGGGCTGGGGCTGAGGTGTTGGGGTGCTGTTCTGCGCGAATGCGATGAAAGCAACAGAAACACATGGTTTCGGATAATTTTATTCGCGTGTATTTTCTCTCTGTATCTTGTCTCCACCCTCCCCCCACACAGATTCCGCTTCAACATCGTCAATTCGCTGGTGCGCAAAGCCCTTCCCGTGTTCTCAGGGCTGACCTTCGCCATCACTAACAGCCTGCTCCAGCCCACGGGGTATGTTCATGCATCTTGCTGTGCCTTGCCTTACCCTGCCTTGCTGTGCTGTGTTGCCCAACACCCCTCCTTCGCAGCTCTGCCGGCCTTGAGCAGATCATCGAATGCGGTGGTGGGTGTGTGGTCCGAGGCGCAGCCCCAATAGGCGGTGTGGTGGTGACGTGCGCCCGCGATGTGGATCTCTGCAGGGAGCTGCATTCCAGTGCAAGCCACTTTGTATGTCTCTATAGCAATTCTCTATTTTCACAGCATTCTTGTGTGGAATTCAACGCACCGCCCTGGCCCCCCGCCTGCACCGGGTGACGGTTTCTGGGTGTGTGGAACACAATAGTTGTTCAAAGTTTAGTCGAGGGAAGATATTCGGAGCTGTATGAACACATTTGTTTTCACATCTTGCGCACGCATTCGCGATGTCACCAAGCCTCCTTCCATCATGCCCGCACACCCAACACAGGTGTCCCCTGAGTGGGTGTACCTTGCTGCCCTCCGCCAGGTGCTGCCCACCCCCGAAGAGCACCTCGTGCTGACTGTCAAGGAAGCACACATGCCGAAGCCGGCACCAGTGACAGCGCCCGTGGCAGCACCGGTGACAGCTCCAGCAGCACCCCAGTGCAGTGCCGGTGCGAGGCGAAAGCGGCGGCGGGCCTGGCTTGTTGACGACTCGTCTGATAGTGGCTAAGCTACGGGAAGGCCTTCCTCAGCAGCAGCGGCTAATCTAAGGAAGGCCTTCCTGGCAGCAATCAAATGGAGGAGTGAGGGGGGGTGTGGATGCGGCAGGGGAATGCACCCCTCCCACACACACCCCGCTCTTCTTCCAACCCGTTTTTTCATTCGGCCAAAAAGAAACAAACCAAACATTACTACCGTGTACCCCCCCCCCCCCTCTGCAAGCCCCCCTTTTCTTTTAGTAGATGCTATCATCGCAGCGCTTCTCCGCAGCAATGTATTTATCCCCACCCAAGTCAAGCCACAATATGATGGCGCGTCATCTTGAATGACTATCTTCCAGTCTACCGAGCTCTGCGGTGATTTTTAGGGGTCGGCTGGGCCAGTCGAGCTTTTAGCAGTCGACAGCGGCAGACGAGTTGACTTTTGTATGTATTCCCAACCAGGATCCCCGACTGCACTGTCGTGCCTCCGCACGATGATTTCGTCAGGGCCTGGTGATATTTCAGATGATGTCGTGGCACCGTCCCTGAGAACGGGGAGGGGGGGGGGGTTAGGGGGGGCTAAAACCGGGAGTAAACCCAAATTTTCAACTTCGCCGCAGAGAGGCCCCCAAGGGCACCAAAAGGCCAGAAACACCCCATATCACCCCGGAAATCCGGTATCTGCCCTGAGTCGGTTGTTACGTGGTCAGCGGCGATGGTGACGACCACCGGTCCCTGCGCCACGCGTGAACAAACACTGAACCCAAGCAGTGCCTGTCACGATTCCCACACACGGTTGTCTGCGGTGAGGAAAAGAGACGCCGTAGCGTCTCTGGAAAAACCTGCCGCTGGTTAGCAACCTGGGGTGCCACCCCCCTAAGTGTGGGGAGACCCGGTGGCTCATGGTGAGTATCCGGAAGTCCCACGCGGAGTGAGGGCAATTGGCTAGTTTTTACCCTTTGGGAAGACACTTTGGGTAGTGCACTCCTACGTTTTTCCATCCCTTTCGGACTTCGTCCTGTCCCCCACAATTGCGAGTCCTCATCACGCACCGTGACTTACTGGACCAATCCCCCCAGTACGGTTGGATTACACTGGTTGTCCTGTAAAGTCGGACTCAGACACGCATCGGCGGGGGTCAAACCCAGCTCATCGAGCTCGGATGGATCTTCGTCACGGCTCCGTGGAGGGCAGTCGCTGCGGATGACAGGACGAGGGCGCGCCCGGCCCCCAGTGGAGGTCTTGGGATCTCGGTTCTTTGGGCTCAGGGTTCCCCCTTCATAGGCCAGGTCACCACCCCGGCTATTTCGGCTCCATGTATAAGACATTTCAGCACCGAGGTAGCCACCCCACCGCTGACTCTGTTCACCCCCCGCGCAGTGCAATGCGAGGGGATTAGCAGGGGCGCCACGTGCAGGCGTCAGGCGGCTTTAACCCCCCGGAAATCCGGTATCTGCCCGAAATAGGCCCAAATTCCCCCCGGAAAGCTCATTTTTTGCGTCTCCAATTTTTTGGCACAGATGTGGTACCGGTGCTGTGCCAGTTTACAGCGGCTGCTTGCAACATACAGCGAAACCTGTAGTCGAAGCAACCGAATGGTTCATCGGTCAAGCTCTACTTGATGACGCGGATCGATGTAACAGCACCATGTACCGAGGGGCGACAAGCAGCACCGCGAGGTGGGGGCAGAGGCCAAAGTGCACCCGTGTTTGCACTGAGAAGGTTGGTATCCCTTGTAGATTGAGGTTCCGGAGATGATGGGCACACACTATGGGCGGAAGCAGGACGCTGCTCAGAGGGTTTGTCCGTTCCGACGCCATTCAGAGGTGGCAATAACTCAGCGACCTCGATATCCCCCAAAGTGAGCACTTGATGCCCTGCTCTCATTGAGAGTAATCAACTAGCGGCCCTTGCCATTCTAATGGGGCGGCTACGCCCTCAAATAATTGAAGGCAAATGACAAGGAACCTGCTGGTGAGCTGAGCGCCACTCGGATCGAGAACGTTTTCCTTCTCGAGGAGAAGCTCGTCTCCCTCCTCCGGGAGATGCACCGGAGTGGCTGGCGCAGTTCATGTCGTGCCAGCCAGCATTGGGGTACGTGAAAAAGGTACGGTGGCACGCCAACCACGATAAACACACCTTGCCGATCTTAAAAACTGTGAAGGGGGCGGAACACTATCGAAGTGGCTCAATCATGACTACATTGATGCAATGGTGACATATGACGTCAAGCCGCAGTGCCTGCAGAAAGGAGTGCCCGCCGGCTGTTTTTCTCGGGCCATTCAGGTACCGCATCTGGTACCACATCTGTGCCAACTGAAAAAAATCGCGTTTCTGGGCCTCTCTGGGCCACACAGGTCACCAAAACCCCCCAGAAACACGTTTCTGGACTGGTTTGGGTCGGTTTGTAGCATTGATTTCATGTTTAGGGGTGCTCCCTGAAAAAGTGGGGTTTACTCCCGTTTTTTGGGTTGAATTAGCCCCCCCTAGGGGGGGGGGGTGGAGGTGGAGGTCCTTCCATCTGTGTCAACACTGTGTCAACACCTGTGTCATCGAGGCACTCCATCTGCTATGTTACTCGGCCACCCTACTTTTCTTTTGCACATAACACACTTGTGTGGTACGGGAAATGCTACAGAGACGCGACGGACTCGGGACTGCTTACTGGCCTCTGACTCATGATCACTTCTGTTTCGTGCTCCACCTGCTCCACCTCACCTCTGCACTTCAGGCAAAACACATCACTGGGTTTTTCCAGACAATCATCAGGAGGATTTGACGGACGACAAGGTAAGGCCACGCTAAACCTGGTTGTCAAATCTGAAGAAAAAATTGGGCACAACAACCGTGTAGGAAACGCCGGAGCATTTCAAGCCCGAGGGGCACAAAACCCGTGTAGGGAACGCCGTAGCACCGTGTAGGGAACGCCGTAGGAGCACTTCAAGCCCGAGGGGCACACAACCCGTGTAGGGAACGCCGTAGCACCCGTGTAGGAGACGCCGTAGGAGCACTTCAAGCCCGAGGGGCACACAACCCGTGTAGGGAACGCCGCTGCACCCGTGTAGGGAACGCCGTAGAAGCACTTCAATCCCGAGGGGCACACAACCCGTGTAGGGAACGCCGTAGCACCCGTGTAGGAGACGCCGTAGGAGCACTTCAAGCCCGAGGGGCACACAACCCGTGTAGGGAACGCCGTTGCACCCGTGTAGGGAACGCCGTAGAAGCACTTCAAGCCCGAGGGGCACACAACCCGTGTAGGGAACGCCGTTGCACCCGTGTAGGGAACGCCGTAGAAGCACTTCAAGCCCGAGGGGCACACAACCCGTGTAGGGAACGCCGTAGCACCCGTGTAGGGAACGCCGTTAGGAGCACTTCAAGCCCGAGGGGCACACAACCCGTGTAGGGAACGCCGTAGCACCCGTGTAGGGAACGCCGTTAGGAGCACTTCAAGCCCGAGGGGCACACAACCCGTGTAGGGAACGCCGTAGCACCCGTGTAGGGAACGCCGTAGAAGCACTTCAAGCCCGAGGGGCACACAACCCGTGTAGGGAACGCCGTAGCACCCGTGTAGGGAACGCCGTTAGGAGCACTTCAAGCCCGAGGGGCACACAACCCGTGTAGGGAACGCCGTTGCACCCGTGTAGGAGACGCCGTAGGAGCACTTCAAGCCCGAGGGGCACACAACCCGTGTAGGGAACACCGTTGCACCCGTGTAGGAGACGCCGTAGAAGCACCTCAAGCAGTCGGTGAGGGACAGGTCGGGGGGCCCGGAGCGAAATGGCGGCGACACGGGACGACTTCCCGGTCCACGTGGGGGATGTGGAGTGGTCGGAGGTGCCCGCTACCCTGGCGGCGGGTAGCCCCGCAGACTCGGCACCCGGGTGTGTGTTCCCCACATGCACGACGGCGCACGGTACGGCGATCACATGCTGGCGCTGCGGCCACTCAGCCACGGTGACCTGCCTCCGGGCGCACATTCCCCCGGGGCCCGCACGGGACGCGTTCGTGGACAACGTCCAGGCTCCGGGGTGGACATGCCCTGTTTGCGAGTGGATCCGGGCGATGGGCGGCGCCGACGACCTGCCCGCAGATGTAGTGACTGACACGTCGTCGGTGTCGCAAGACGGACCCCAGGCCCCTGGGGGACCTCTCCCCGCCCCTGGAGGTCCGCAACCTCCCGGACAGCCCCTCACAACACAGCAGCAATTCCAGGAACTTCGCGACCTGATTCTGGGGCTGGGGGGGCGACTGGACAGGCTGGAGGCGCAGGAGGCAATGGCCCTGCCAAAGGGGTTCTCTCCGCACGTCGTGTCCACCTGGAAAAATGTGGAGGTCCCCCAGGTGAGGACGCTGATCCGTGCGGAGGTGGGGAAGGCGCTCCGGGAGTACTCGCTGCCGCACACCGGAGCTCGCAGTTTCGAGCAGCAAGCGCTTGAGGCACTGGAGACGCTCGACGACGCGCTCGCCGCCCTGAAGCCTGACCCTGCGGAAAATGCGGAGCTGATGGTCATCATCCACAAGCAGATCATCTCGCTGACAGGGAACATGGTCCTGGGGCCGTGGGGTAAGTCATACCGCGATACGTACGTGAAGAGGGCCAAGATATGCACGGTGCAGGGGTTTGACGTGAAGACTCACTCGCGTTTCGTAGAGCAGATCGAGGCAGCAGCGAAGGCAGCGGGAGACATGCCTGACAGTGCACGCGCGGCGTACTCCCGGGACAGGGCCGCGGTCTCCCTGCCTAGGGGCAGGGAGAGGGACTACGACAGACGGAACCGCGACCGCGACGGGGGACGCCCTGCCCCGGGAAAGGGTGGAAAGGGGGGGAAAGGGCGGAGCCAGTGACTCTCCTACGAAGATCTCCTTTTCCCCCCCCCGAGGCAAGGCGGCAGGCCGCGACAGCAAGAGACATCCCTTCCAGACCACCAGCAGACACGTGTGATCAACGCGGCGCAGGAGACGCTGGGAAACGCAGTTTCGGGGCCGTACTGGAAGAGTATGCAGAGCACGCTGCGGAGGTATACGGAGTTCAAGAGGGGATGGGAGGAAAAGAATGGAGAGGCGCTCAACCCCGACATGGCGCTGATTCTGTGGGTGGAGAAGAAGAGGGAGCTGGATGGCATCAGCCACAGCTCAGCCCTTCAATATACCATGGACGTGGCGGGGGCGCTGAGGCGAATCAGCAACATCCGCATCGCCGAATCTCAGCTCCTCCAGGACTACCGACGCAGTTTGCGGCGGGCGGGCGCACTAGTGCCAAGCAGCCAGGCCCGCCCCGCACAGCCGGCGGAAGTTTCCGCAGCGTTGGAGCGCGAGCAGCAACCCCTACGGAGGTTGGCGATTGCCATGTGCTGGGTCACGGCGGGACGGGCGTCCGACGTGTTACGTCTCAAGAAGAGCGAGGTACACATCCGGGAGGACGGGATCGTGGCGGTACACTGGCACGAGACCAAGGGCGACCCTTTCAAGCTGGGGCGGTTCACGGGCCACCACCTGCCGGACGACCTTACGGCAGTTCTGCGAGACAGGCTGACGGCGCTGACGGACCCACACGCACTACTGTTCCGGTCGTGTATCACCTCCAGCCACATCGGGAAGGCACTGCAACGAGTCAACAAGGACCTGACGTCTCACTCGCTCCGGAGGGGGGCAGCTCAGCACCTGATCCGACAGAAGGTACCCCTGGACGAACTGCGGTTCCTGACGAGACACGAGTCAACCGACACGCTGGTGCGGTATGTGGCGGAGGCAGGTTTACAGAGGGTGAACGTGACGGCGGTGATGTCCCTGAAGCTCAAGGAGGCCATGTGAAGGACTTGCTGCGAGCCATCATCCCGGGAGTGGCCTGGCTTCCAAAGGCGAAGAAATATGAGAGGAAGCCGACGGGACGGCCACGGAGTGAGGGGCCTGCAGAGACCACAAGAGAGGAGGATGCTCAACACACCGAGGAACCGGGGCCCGGGCTGGACTCCCTATACGACGAGGTGCTGTCAGTCAGAGTGGGTGCCTCACGGAGCAAGCCGCCGGCGGTGAAGGAACCACCGACTTCCGACTACATCGCGGACATCTGCCGCAGCTTCATTGACCTGGAGAGGCTCCGGGAGTTGGACACAGCAGGGGAGCTGACGGGGATTTTGGACATCATCACGGACAAGGAGGTCTTCCAGCAGTGTTTTCTCCCCGGGGCGCTGTCGACCATCGAGGCGGACAGGAGTTTTCGGCTCAACATCTCAAAGCACATGAAGGGCTACCTCGAGGCGCTGAAGGACTTCCAGGTGCTGGAGGAGGCCGACAGTGCGAAGGTGGTCCTGCACGGCTTCACTGTCGAAAAGAGCTCGGGGGGCCTGCGTTTCGTACTCGATGGACGGAGACTCAATGGCTGCATGGTGCACCCCCCCGACATGCTCCTCCCACGCATCACAGAGGTGGTCGAGCAAGTGGTGCGAGCGGATTGGGCGGTGCTGACGGACGGCCTCAGCTGGTTCTACCAGTTCCCAGTGCACCCATACATCCGCGACTTTTTCGGGGTGAACTTGGGCAAGGCTCGCGGAGACTTCACGTGCACGCGGATGAAGGCGCTGTGCATGGGGTGGAAGTTCGCTCCCTGCATAGCCCATCGGGCGGCCAGAGCACTGCTCCCCCCGGACGAGGGGGCGACATGGGTGGACAACTTCATCATCACGGGTGCATCGGCAGCAGGCGCGGCGGCGGCGTTCCACAGATTCATGAAACGGTGCGACAGCGTCAATGCAAAGATGAACCTCCACCAGGAGGGCTACGGGACCCCGACCCAGCACTTCTCGGCGTTTGGGCTGTCTTTCGACCTGGCAAGGCACCGTTTCCGGACCGACCCGAAATGGATCCAGAAATTCCTGTCACGCCAGGAGTACACGGAGGTCCTGGAGGGACAGTCAACCCCGAGGGGTGTGTACAAGGTGGTGGGGAGTCTGGTGTGGCACTCATACACGACGAGACGCCCACTGTGCTTCCTCCGCGCCACGCTGAGCTTCATGAGAGACCTATCGCGGGAGACGCTCTCGGACGTCGCGAAGTGGGACATGGCGACAAGCGTACGCCCATCGGTGGTGCAGGACATCAAGGCGCGGGTCCGATGCATGCAAGAGAACAGATGGGTGGACCTACCCCCGGCACGTTCCGTAGTAGCGTGGTCTGATGCGTCGTCTGCGTCGTGGGCGGCAGTTCTGGAGGGTACCGAGCTGCAGGTGGCCCAGGGCGATTTCGACAACGAAATGCGGCAATGGCACATATACGTCAAGGAACTGTACGCTGCCCGTCAGGCAGTGGCCCTTACGGCTCGTTCCGTGGGAGCTTCGAGGGTGCTCTTGAAGGTGGACAACCTGCCGGCGGTGCACAGCATTCAGAGGGGCCATTCTTCCGACTATATGTCGAACGGCATCATCGGGGATATGTTCATGCTCGCGGAGCGGGCAAATCTCCACATCGTGTGCTCCTGGGTGTCGACGACAGAGCAGAAGGCGGATAAATACACCAGGGGTGTGCTCGTAGAAGACAACATCACCCTGCCACGATGAGGAAGGTCGTTCGCGCGGCGTCCCTAAGGCCTTGGGTCCTAAGGGTCCTGGGTGGAAGCGTCCAATGCAACACTCAGTACAGAGGCCAAAGAGTATCTTGTAGTATTTTGCACATAACACACTTGTGTGGTACGGGAAATGCTACAGAGACGCGACGGACTCGGGACTGCTTACTGGCCTCTGACTCATGATCACTTCTGTTTCGTGCTCCACCTGCTCCACCTCACCTCTGCACTTCAGGCAAAACACATCACTGGGTTTTTCCAGACAATCATCAGGAGGATTTGACGGACGACAAGGTAAGGCCACGCTAAACCTGGTTGTCAAATCTGAAGAAAAAAAAATGGGGGGTGGGGGGGGGGGGGATGCAAAGTGCAAGAGGTGGAGCCCGTTTTTAGGTGGAAGCGTCCAATGCAACACTCAGTACAGAGGCCAAAGAGTATCTTGTAGTATTTTTTTTTTTCGCGTATCCGTCAGGTGGACCACCGGGTGGGGAGAGATCCGGTGTGAGGCACTTGGGTCCGTCCAGGTGGGCAGGGGGAACCTGGGGGCGGGGGGCCTCAAAACCCGTCTACCAGTGCCGCTTCTAATCTCGTCGGTCTTGTCCCAACCACCACCAGCCAGCCCAGAACGCCCTGACGCTGCGACCTCGTCGATTTTTCCGTTTCGCCCATCCGCCCAACTCCGCCAACCCAACCAGCCCTACCCTTTCTCCCAGTCAGGGCGGTACTCACACGAGCGGCAAAGCGCTGGGGGAGGGGGGGGGGACATCAATAGGGGAGGGGAGGGGAGGGGGGAGGAAGGGGGGGGGGGTTATGTTGTTTCTAACCCAGACCTGCTGTGCAGAGCCCGGGGGAGGGGGTGGCCAGCCCCTGTCTAACCATTCACAACGGCCACCTGCACACATCTATGAAAGGGGGGGGGGGAAGGTCCCGGGGGGGGGGGGGGGTGGTGGGGGTGGGGACGCTGCTCCGCCTACTCGCCCCGCTCCACCTCCGTCTGCAGCTTGCGCATGTAGACGCGCAGGCTGACCCCCGGCTCCCTCGTCTGGTTCCCGGGCTCGGCCTGCGCGCCCCCTTGCAGGATGCGCGCCTGCAGCCACTCCGCCGCTACGTCACCTGCCACCCTGGGCGAGAGGGGGCAAAGGCCATAGCTGGGGTGGAAGCAGTGCCTCCACGCCTCGACGGTGCGGGGGATGGCTCCTCCCATCGAGACGCAGGGGGCCATGCCGCGGGCCCGCGCTACCACCCCCTCGGCCCAGACACGGGACGCCGCAAGCTCCTGCAGAGCGGGGATGTTCGCCGCGGGCGTCTCGTCGTCCCCGTAGGCGTCGATGGCCTGGAGGTCGTCCTCGGGCTCCCACACGTTCGCCGGGTCGTCGTCGAACTTCATGGGGCCCGCCGCGTCACCCTGACGCAGCTCCTCCAGGCGTCTCGAGGACGCGGCCGTCCGGCTGCGGCGCTGCCCGTCCCGGCGGGCCTGCGCGGCGTTGCGCATCATCGTCGCAGCAACCCCCTGGATCCCGCCAGCCCCACCGGGGGCTGTTCCGCCAGAGGTGCCAGAGGGGGCTGTGTTGAAGGTGTGGGAGCCTCCGCCCTGGCGGCGCCGCGCGGCCTGAGCGGGGCCAGACGGCTGGGCGCCTGCCGCCGTGACCGGAGCCGCAGAGGGCACACCAGAGGGGGCTGTGTTTGAGGTTTGGGAGTCTCCGCCCTGGTGGTTCTCTGTGGCCCCCGACCCCGACGGCGGGCACTCTGCATGTTGGGCCTGCCCCTGCATGGGGGCTGGGGCAGCCCGGGAGGCACTCTCCGCCGGGGGCACGCTGTGGCCGTGGGTCGCGGAGGGCGCACCAGAGGGGGCTGTGTTTGAGGTTTGGGAGCCTCCGCCCTGGTGCATCTCCACGTCCTGGCCGGGAGCGACCGGCTCCTCCGCCACTTCCTCCTTCACCCGCGTTGGATGGTGCGCAGCCCCCGACGAGTCGTGCGGGGCACTCGGCTGCCTGGGCCCCATCGGCGTGTCGTGCATGCGGCTCGGGATGGGCTTCCGCCGGCGGGGGCGCGCCCGGGCGGACTCCAGGACCTCCCGCAGATCCGGGGTGACCGCGGGTTGCTCCGCAGGGTCTGGAGCGTCGACATCCACCGCCACCCGGTCAATGTAGCCTGGGCACCGCTCACCCCGCACTGCGCATGACGCGCACACTTTGCGCCAGCATCTGCCACACGCGTGATGCCTCGCGGAGCGGTCGAACGGGCGGCGGCACTTCTCGCACTCCTCCACCTGGCCCGCCGAGCCCCCCTGACGCACCATCTGCATGGGACTATCACCATCGCACCCCGTGACATCCGCTGCCATCGGCTTCGGGGGAAGACCCGCCAGGTGCTGACGCATGGGCTCCGGCATAACTAGGGGCACGTAGTGCCCATGTTGCCCCCCCGTCCTCCGCAGACAGTGGGCGTCCACCACTGCACCCGCACCTACTGGGGACAGAAGCATCGGCTGGTGGTTGTCGATGAGCACGAGGACGACGCATCTGGTCACGCGCGCAGCCGCCGCCAGGGCGATGAAGTCCGCCCAGGTGCGCACGTCGTCGCTCCCTGCGCGCATCATCTGCTCGGCCCACTGGTTCGGACCCTCCTCCACCCGCATCCGGAGGTCCGGGTCGCGCATCGCCCTGCGGACTGCCTCTTGGCGCAGCCACCCGCTGGATTGCTTCACCGATCGGGCACCCAGCGTGGCCAACGCATCAAAAGCACAGTCCCCCACCCGGAACGACCACCCGTCCGGCTCGACCAGGCCCAGCCGCGCCTGCTGCTGCAGGGACGACAAGCTCAGCCTCCCGTCCGTCTGGCCGCGCCACTCCAGCAATTGGGCCAGGGGGTCAGCCGCCACCCCACCCGCCGGCTGCGGGAGGTCCCCCTCCGCGGGGGGAGGCGGCGGGCGTGGGCGGCGGGGAGGGGCAGGTTCGGGTTCAGGGGTCGGCTCCTCGGGGCCCGCCGCGTCATCCGGGTCACACATGAAATCCTCCGCGTCCATGTGCCCGTCGAAGTGTGGCGCGGGGGCCAGGTCCGTGTCAGGCGCGAAGAAGTAGTCCGGCTCCACGCCCACCAGCGGATCCGGCAAGACCCGCTCCCGAGTCTGACCAGAGCGCAGGTCCGTGCACAGCGCCCCCCTGCGGAGCGACGACCGCCCCACCGCCCGCATCAACGGCACCACTATCCGCGCCGCCCAGGAACGAGTGAGCTCGGCCCTGTCCCCCAGCTTGTGGTCCACCGCGAAGCTGACCAAGTGCCTGAAGAGCCGCACGGCCTCCGGACCCATCCCGCCCGACTGCTCCAGGGCGAACGCGGAGAAGGCGATCTCAACCTCCTGACACCGCGCCCCGTGCTTGCGATGCTTGGATGCTTCAGCCCGCGACGCGGTGTACCCCCGCGCTCTCGCCGCACCCTGCCTCGCAGACTCCGCGCACGTCGACCACACGGTCACGTCGATCGCCCGGCCCCGCGACTCACCTATGCCGCACGGGAGGAACACGTCAGCCGGCTTGCCCCCGCCCAAGAGGAGGTGGTTGGGCTCCAGCTGGGGGCCGAGTCCCGCGTCCCGCGCCAGCCCCAGCACCCCGAGCTTCACCGCGTCGTGGCGCTTGATGCGGTCCGCCGATGCCTGGCAGCTGAACACATGGGCGCCCAAGACGTCCATGGCGTCCCCGCACTCGTGGCACCGCGACCCAGGGGCGAAGACGACGAGGCCCAGGCGCAGGCGAGCCGCCACTTGGTACTCCTCCCTCCCCATCGCAAACTGTTGTTCTGGCGTCACCGTCACCCACGCCCCTGCGCCTGGGAGGGACGCGGACAACTGACGCCCTTTACTCAGCACGTCAGCCTCCGCCAGTAGGGTCTCGTGCTGCCGGCTGATGATCGCCAGGGATAGGTCGCGCTGGCGGAGGGGCTCGCCCGGGCGCTTGTGAGGGTCCACCCAGTCCGCCTCCGCCACCAGCTCGTTGTGGGCGGTCGCTGCCACGCGCCACGCATCCGCATCCCAACGATATCCGCTGTCCAGCTGCACACATAGGGGGAAGAAGGAGCTAGCCGCCGCCAAAGCCGCAGCGGTGATGTGGTCCTCCGACCTCCGAATGCCCATACCCCCTAGCCTGACGGGCAGGGCCGCCTGGTCTCGCGCATCGTCAGGGAGGGTCCCGTCCCTGTCCCCGAGCACAGATGCCAGCACCATCCCGATTTCCTTGTCATACTGGCGAAGGTATTCTCTCCCGGCGTACC
Source organism: Rhynchopus euleeides (assembly GCA_963210315.1). Taxonomy (NCBI): domain Eukaryota; phylum Euglenozoa; class Diplonemea; order Diplonemida; family Diplonemidae; genus Rhynchopus; species Rhynchopus euleeides. Next base: position 1,796,927 of record OY723254.1, read on the forward strand.
CAATTGCGCGCATCTGGAAGACCAGCTTGCAGAAGCCTTCACAGTGTCGCAGGAGGGTCATGGCCACTTGCGCGTCTTGGAGGTGGTGAAGCTGGCGCAGGTTCGGGATGAACTTCTCTCTCAGTTTTGTATCCATCACCCGCTCGCAGAATTCCGCATCCCCCACCGGAGCCCCGAGGAACTCGAAGTTGTGGTGGAGGAGGTCCATGCGAGTCGCGCGCTCCTTTTCCGTCGCGGCTACATCAAGGCCCGCTCCCCGGAGGCCCTCCACCGAGTGCCCATTCAGCGAGATCACTTCGCATTTGCGGCGTGCCACCACCAGGCCCAGCTCCGCGCTCCGCCGCTCGAGGATCGCGAACGCGTGGCCGACCGCCCCGGGGGAGCCCATCAGCGTGCCATCGTCCAAGTACCACACGCTGCCCTCCACCCCCGGCAGCTTGCCTAGGTCCTCGGTCAGCTGGCGGATGGCCAGGGAGAACAGGAGCGGCCCGAGGGGGTCCCCCTGCTGTACCCCCCTCTGCGATTCGAGCACTTCGCCACGGTATATCAGGGCTGAGGGCGACGCGTAGCACCACTCGACCCACGCCGACAGCTCCGGGAGGTCCCGCCTGACAGCATCGATGAACGCCTGCCTGTTAACCATGTTAAAGGCGTTGGCATAGTCGATCTTCAGCAGGACCTTGTCCGCCCCCCTGTTGCGCGCCGCGAAGTCCTTCACGACCGCCGTGGCCGCCTCCAGTCCGCCGTCCACCGCCACTCCTACTTGCCTCCCCTTCAGGAGGAGCTTCCCAGCCTGTTCCCTGACGTCTGCGGTGAGGGTTTTGGCCACCAGGCGGCGGAGGGTCTCCCCAACCGCGATCGGGCGGATCCCCGCGTCTGGCTTGGGGAGCGCGACCAGAGACGCGCCCGCGATGTGCCGGGCCAGCTGCGGGGGGGCCTCGCCTCTGCGCAGGACATTCACCACCGCCGTGAGGGCCGGAAGCACATCCACTCCCTCCACCTGGACGAGCTCCCGGAGGTGGTCCGCCCTCAGGCCTGAGGGGCCGGCGCCCGTGCCCCTCGGTAACCCCTTCAGCGCTTTAAACACCTCGGCGGGGGTGGCATCCGCGGGCACTACCCGCGTCGCCGCGGAGATGGCTGGGCTGTCCGCTTCCGGGTGCATTGCTAGGAGCTTCGCTTTCGTGGCAGGGGTGGCAGGCGCCAGGCCGGCGCTCCTGGTGCGCGCCATCGCCGCCGAATACCGCCCTTGTCTCGCCGCTTGCACCACCGCTTCCTCCGTCTCCTCCCATGTGGGGGCAGCCTCCACCCGTCCCGGGCCCGGGGCTTCCGTCCGGGCCCGGCGCCAGAGCTCCGACGCGCGTCCTTCCCGCCAGAGGATGATCGCCTCCTCCCGGGCCCGCTTCGCCAGCAGCTGCTTCTTCTTCCCTCCACGGTAGGTGCGGAAGAGGGTTTTGGGCACCAAGAGGAGGCGGAGCCACGCCGTGGTGCTCGAACTATTCGCTGCGACATCCCACAGGGCCTGGCTATAGGCTACCGCCGCCGGGCGGAGGATCGCCCCGGGGACCGACAGCGACACCCCCACTCGCTCCGTGTGGATGCTCTCAAGGGGAGGGAGGCGACCCGCATCCGCTGCCTCCGCCGCAGAGGGTGCGCGCCTGTTCGGCACCACAGGGGTCGCGCCACGTGGGCGGCACTTCACGCAGGAGTCCAAGGAGGTGCTCATTACCTTCGAGCACCACATGCACTTCTTCATGCCCAGCAGACGAAGCGCGCTCGGCGGGAACTCCTCACCCTGGTCTGCGTGCGCCTGGGCGTGCTTGCGGAGCGTCTCCTTGGACGAATACGGCGTATGCCGGTGGAGAGCCGAGCCCGCGCAGGCCGTGAGGGGGCAGAACCAGCGGCGACGCACATCCCCCAGGCCCGCCCCTTCTGCCTCCTGGGCACCCTCCCCTAGGGCCGCCGGGCAGGCGTCTCGACACGTGGCTGGGCTGAGGTGGGCCGGCGCCGCGCTCTCTCGAAGGGCCCTGCGTCGGGCAAGGGGCATGGCCACTCCCTCGTAGTGGTTGCCAGAGAGAGCCACCACCCTGACATCTGCGGGGGCTGGCCCCTGCTTCTTAGGGCGCCGCGGGTCCACACGGATTGCCTGACCCCTGCCCTCCTGCACCACCACCACTGACAAGTCCCACGCTCCCGCCGCCAGGTGCAGCGCGAGGTGGTCCCCATGCGCCGCACCAGCCAGGCCCGCCCGATACTCCTCGACCCGCCTGGCGTCCCCTAACAAGTGAAGCAGTTGAGGTTTCACCGAGGCGTCCCCTGCACGCCGGGACAGCTCGGAGCGCATGCCCACTATGTCGTCGTGGGAGGGGAGGGCGGCCGTGGGCGTGAGTGCCGCGAAGAGGCAGTCCCCTGTCGCCTGATTCGGCACCCTGGACCCCCCGAACTGCGACAGGACCTCGTCCACCCCAGTCCAGTCCTCCTCCATCTCCAGGTCCCCACCGCACAGGTCGCGCGGGCCGAGGAAGAGCGGGGGGCGCTCTGACGTTGCGCACAGGAGGCGGGTCCGTCTCATGGGCTGTACGGAGCGCCACAAGTCCAGGGTCACCGCGTCCCGCATCTCCGACTCCCGCAGCCGCGCTGCCGTCACGGCCACCTCCACCCCAGCCCAGACGAGACACGCGAGCGACAGGAACCCCAGCCCCCAGACCCCGCCCGACAGGGCCCCCGCCGACGCCAGGACCGGCAACACCTCTGCCACTCGCTCCGCCCGACTCACCCGACGCAGCGCGTCCAGCCCGGCGCCGATCCGGTCCTCCGAGCGGCGGACGGAGGCAGGCAGGAGAACCTCCAGGCGCGGCCTGCGGGCCACCCATCGGGATCGCCTGCGGGCCCTCCACGACCAGCGAGGGAGCCAGCCGCGTCGGTTGGCCAGGCGGCGCTGCCGTACCATCGCCGAGCCCACCAGCACCCACCCGCCCGTCGCCAGCCCGTATGCGGACGCCGCCACCACTCCTGCCCGTAGATCGCTCGCAGATAGGACCTCAACCCAGAGCGCGCCGGCGGCGATCACGGCCGCCCCGCCCAGGCCCGCCGCCAGCCCGCACGCCTCCGTGAACCCCGGGAGCACACCCGCCGCCCTGCCCGACACCCTCAGCCAGCGCACCACCCGGCTCACCCGCCCTAGGGCCCAGGAAATGCCCCGCGCCGCTCTTGATGGGGACAGCCCCGCAGCCAGCAGTACGGGCAGGACCCCCAACCCCCACCACCAGGCCCAGGCCGTCTCTCCCTGTAGTGCGACCCACCTAGGCTCCCAGACGAAGACGAACCCCCAGCACGCAGCAGCTGACGAGGCCCAGGCGCGTTCCACCCCGCCCGCCACCACCCAGCAGCACCCTCCCACCACCGCTGCTCTCCACGCTTTCGACTGCCCCCACACACTGTGCATCAGCCTCGTCGCCCGTCTCCGCCCGACTGCCCACCAGCCTCGCGCCCGGCACCGACTCAGGGCAAATACAGCCGGCCACCAGCTCCAGCCCAGCGTCCCCGCCACCACCACCGCCCACCCAAGAGTCGCCCTTACCCAGCCAACCCCCCAGTACCCGCCCAGGGGGGGGAGCTCGGGGGAGGGGGGTGGAAACTTTTCTTTGCGCTTTAGCGAAGGCCGCCGCTGCCGCCCCACACCCTGCCAGCAGTTTGTTTTTGTACATTTCTTCACGGCCCTTCCCTAGCAACCCATCCACCGATCTGCCCGCTGTGATTTTTTTTATGCGGGGTGTGTCCGGTGGTCTTACCACACTATATTTATTACATGCTTCTCTTCAGAAGCGTCACTGCCGAATGGGGGAAACGAAGGGGGGAGGGGGTGGTGGTGGGGATGGTGAGTGGCTGCGAGTGCGCACCTGGGTGTGTTGTCAATTGTTTGTTGTGGCCGATCCTCCCCCCCTGCTACGTGAGGGGAGGGGGGGGAGGGCGGGATGGCCAAAAAGGGGGGGGGGGGGTCATGCGGACTGCCCCCACCCTTGGGGGTGAAATGGCAGGGGGGCGAACACTGTTCTGAGAGGAACTTTCTCTCTCTCTATTCACCCATAGCCTGTCCCCCGGCCCCCTCTAGTTAGCACACTCCTAACCCTACTCTCGGGTTGCAAGCTTGGCACCGGTGATCATCGCCGGCAGGGTGAAGATCTGGTGTGTAGAACCGTACAGCAGTAGCAAAGGCAGTTGGGCTTCAAGTCGCCGAGTTCCTCCGAGTCCCAGCCGCCGGTGTGTTGCTTTTGTCTGCCTGCCTGCCTGGGGGGAGGCTCGGCGTTCGAAGGGCGCCAGCGTGTTCGTTGGTCTGTTTATCCTGTGATTCGCTCGGTTGCATTGGTTTTCAGTCACAGCACACGCCACCACAGGAGGCTCATCTTGCATAATACTTTGGCCGCTCTTTGCCGCCTCGCGCCTCACGATACACAGCAGGATGCAGCATCCGCGGATGCTGCCGCAGCTGCTGGCCGTGGCCGTGCTCTGTGCCGGGGCGGCACAGGGGAGCATCTACTCTCAGTACACGCTGGATGGGCCAGCAGTGGAGGACACATACCGGCGGACGAGCTCGGAGAAGCGGATTGCCCTCGGGAGCGGCAGCAACGCGGTGTGCGGGAGGTCGTACCACGTCAAGCCGCGCGATTTCATCAGCCTGCAGGCGTCGAACGGGGCGCCCATGGGGAACACGGATTTCACCATCGGCGGGCACGTGAAGCTGGTGCAGCTGGGCGGGCCCAGGGGGCTGTTCACGATTGGGGGGACGGACCGTTGGTGGCGGTCCCGGCGTGCAGGCCACTGGGGTGCGTGGGTGTCGGTGGACGCTGCAGGGCGGGTTGGGATGCACACCCCTGCGCTGCGGGCGCGGAGCAGCGTGACCCTGCGGCGCGGGGAGTGGGCGCACATCGTGCTGACGTACACGGCGGCAGAGACGAAGCTGCGACTGTGGGTGGACGGGGAGGTTGTGCTGATGAGGCAGGTGAAGATGGACCTGCGGCAGAAGTCGAGGTACGGGGGCATGGCCATCGGGGAGTTTCACCACGGCGGGTCACCGTTCGCACGCGGGGGTGAGTATTTCATCGACCACGTCAGCTTCGCAAATCACGCCGTCACCGACGTGGGTGAGGTCGCAGCGCCGTGCAGCAAGGGGCCGACCCCTGCACCGACAGATGTGCCAACACCTGTGCCGCGCACGCGGGCCCCCCCCGTCCCACCTGCGCCGACACGTGCACCACGCACACCAGTCCCTGTGTGGACGCCGGTCCCGGCATCTGTACCGCCAGCACGCAGGGAAGCTGCTCTGTGTGCCCAGAAAGGGGCTATGTGCGGGGCAGTCCGGGACGGGAAGGGGAAGGCAGTGACGTGCGGGATGTGCGGGGGTGGTGAGATGTGCTCCTTCGGGCGCTGCGAGGCACGGTGCTCGCTGGAGGTGCTCGCAAATAAGAAGGGGCCGTTCGACGGGCTGTTCGCATTCGTGCCGCTGCAGTTTGCCTACGAGGACCTGTCGGAGAACCGGCACCCCGTGACGGCGGAGCTGCTGGCAAACGACCGGAGCGCAGACACGTTCCCCTACGAGAGCGCGGTGGACATGGCGGACAAGGTGGTGCGGGTGGACTTCCAGAAGCAGACGGTGAGGCCGGCAGTGACGCTGTCATTCAAGCTGATGCCGAGGGCGCTGGGGCAGAGCGGGGTGGTGCTGACCTTCGGGCCGCTGACCGTGTCTGAGGCGGGCGGGAAGCTCTCCGTGACAGTAGGCAGGGTGACGGTCGTGAACGGGGCACAGGCCTTCAGCCACCGCCGCTGCAACCACGTTGTTGTGCAGATCTCGAGCAGCAGCATGGCCACGTTTGTGAACGGGCGCCGCACAGAGCGCGCCCTCGGGCGCGCCTCCCCACGGACGCTGGGGGGGTCGCTGACGGTCGGGCGCTACCCCGGGAAGGTGTGGGATGTGCGTGTGTACGAGAGGGCGCTGGTGGGGCGCGAGATTGCGGAGCTCGGGGACGACTGTGACAGCGGGCTCAGCATGGCGGTGCCGGACGCAGAGTACCCGAACTACCTGTGCGGGGTGTACCAGTGCATGTACTGGCCTGCCGGGGTGACGGACACGACGCAGGAGAGCTTCGAGTACCAGCTGTCCGGACACGACATGACGTGGGAACACAACGTGCTGGAGACCGGGATGTATGTGCACGGGGCGCTGTGTGCGGAGCTTGCGAAGCCGCGTGACCTGCTGCTGTCGGCGGGATACCGCAAGTCGTGGGTCAGCAAGTTCAGCTTTGGGAGGCCGTGGAACCAGCACGTGCTGCACGAGAACTTCCACGCGTACCAGGGGCGCACCAGGGGGGGCACGAAGTTCCTGGCCGAGTCGACTGCATCGTGGGGGGCTTTCGCTCAGAAGCCAACCGCGTACGACACGATCCTCGGGATGTACACGCTGCAGCCACAGCTGGCGTTGTGGACCACGCAGAGCTCGGTGTTTGAGGACGGGATCATCGACATCGGGAAGGGGGGCCACCAGTACGGGGCGTCCATCTGGTGGTGGTACATCACGCACCACGTGCTGGGGGCTGACTTCATCATCGGGAAGGTATTTAACCGCAGGGTGCTCGGGCTGGCCCCGACTAGTGGCTCCCCGGCGGAGGGAGTGTTCAACGCGCTGGTGGAGGCCGGGTTCGACATGCGCGACGTGTTCAGCGACTTCGCGGCACACGTGACGACGTGGGACATGGACTACGAGGAAACGTTCCGTGCGTCAGAGCTGGGGTCCTTCCGGCGCATGGACAGGAACAACCGGAAGGCGGACAAGCCGATTCCTGACTCGGAGGTGGACAACAAGATCGCGGAGTTCTACGGGGTGCGTGGGGCAGGTGAGGAGTGGGTGGCTGTGCCGGACCGCTATAAGATCGGGGACTGGGCGTACAACGCGTACGAGGTGGACGTAACTGCAGCCGCCACGTACGAAGTTGGGATCAAGCCGTCAACACGCAACCCGGCGTACTCGGAGTTCCGGGCGCAGGCGGTGGTGCACAACACGCGGACGGGGAAGCGGACTTACCACAAGCTGCCGGTCACGAAGGCGGGTGTGGCTGTGACGGTGCGGGTGCGCGCTGCCGCAGGGGAGAAGCTGTACCTGGTTGTGGCCAACACGCCTTCCGCGAAGTTCACCGGCTTCCAGGCCTACACGTACGAGTACCTGCTGACCCCGAGGAAGGCAGGGGGCGCACCTGCACCCACGCGCGCACCGCGCACGCGCGCGCCGACCCCTGTGCTGACGCCGTCACCGGCACCACCAACCCCGCCGGCAGGGGGCCGTGCACGCGTGTTCCTGATGGCGGGGCAGTCGAACATGGTGGGGCACGGGTCGGCGGCCGAACTCGGTATCTTTAACCCGGAGCTGCTGGAGACCAGGGACGACGTGTTCGCCAAGTCGACCATCGAGGTGCGCAGGGCAACAGGCCGCCTCGCCCCGAAGTACGGGAAGGCGTTCGGCCCTGAGCTGGGGTTCGGGCACGTGCTCGGCGACACCTTCGCGGAGGATGTGTACCTCTTCAAGGCTGCGAAAGGGGGGACCCAGATTGCGAAGGAGGAGCACTGGGCCCCGCGCGGGAAGGACGGCAACCTGTACAAGCAGGCCATTGCAGGGTTCAAGCAGTTCCTGGCGGACGACGTGCCGGCCGATCACGTTGTGTCGGGTTTCGTGTGGTTCCAGGGGTACAACGATGCCTTCTCCGACGCGAACGCAAACGGGTACGAGGCGGCGCTGGTGGAGCTGATCGCGTCTGTGCGGCGGGATCTGGGGGTGGCGGACCTGCCTGTCGTGGTGGTGCAGGGGAATGACAACCAGGGGGCGCGCGGGGACATCATCAGGGCTGCACAGGCGAAGGTGGCGACAGAGGACGCGCACGCCGACTGGATTGTGTCGGACGACCTGTACAACTACTACCACTACGACGGGGCGTCGATGGCCACGATCGGGCAGCGTGCAGGGCAGGCGATGCTCCCCCTGCTGGGGCGGGCGGGTGCCTTCAAGGACGTGTACGTGGGGACGCAGGGCGAGACGCTGCAGGTCGCGGGGCGCGTGGGCGTGCTTGAGAACGACCGGGGCGTTGGCAGTGGCAGAGCACAGGTGGTGGCTACGGTGTCGCACGGAAAGCTGGCGCTGCGCGGCGATGGCGGGTTCACGTACCGCCCGGACGCAGGGTTTGTCGGGCTCGACACCTTCACGTACACTGTGGCGGACACGGCGGGAGCGGTGGGGAACCCAGTGGTCGTCGAAATCTGGGTCGAGACGAAAACCGCGTCGGACGAGAAGCTGATTGTGCACTACTCCTTCGAGGAGGCGGGCGTGGTTGCGGACAGGTCGTCCCCGTCGTCCCCCACCATCGTGTACGACTCGACCAGGAGGGTACAGGCGTACGCCGACCCGACAGGGGTGTCTGTGGGGGAGGCGCGTGGTGTGTCGGGCAAGTGCGCGGTGCTGTCGGGCACCCCGAAGAAGTGGAACGACGGGCACCTGAAGGTGCAGATGGCCCCGATGCCGGACTTCCTGCTCTTCGGGCTGGACGACATCACCGTGTGCATGTGGGTGAAGGTGGCAGCCCCCAACACGGACAGGATGCCTATCTTCTCCAACGCCGGGCGGCCGTCGAGCATGGGGCTGACGCTGCTGACAGACGGGCCCGGCAAGTCTTTCACCACTGTTGTATACGGCAGGGGGGGGCGCAGGGTCACCGTCGCGTCACGTGGCCCTGCCATCGACGACGGGGCATGGCACCACGTGGCGGCTGTCGTGTCGCGCTCCACCAACACCGCGACAAACTACGTGGACGGGCAGGCCGTGTCGACTGCGGGCATCTCCGCGGTGGGCGGGGCGTTCGAGCAGGGCTTCTACACGCGCCTGGGCGGTGTGGCGTGGCTCGGGAGCAACGCGAAGTTCGTGGGGCACATGGATGAGGTGCGGGTGTACCGCACGGCACTCCCCGCAGCACGCATTGCGCAACTCTTTGCGCGCAGGGAGTGAATGTGAAGTGTGGGGACCAAGCGTGCTCTATGCACAGCCCCACCATACACACAGAAAATACGTTTCATTCTCAGCTGGTAGTAAAGAGAAGGGCACACACATGGCCACACCCAGTCCTGTTGTGCGATGCCTACCTTTTGCGGGAGAGATATCGGAAGAGCGACAGATGGGGGTGGCCGGTGGTTTCATTTGTGTGAGTCTCTTTGTGTCGTGTCATAAACCGAAAAGGGCAGTGTCGCTGCCCCAGCGGACGGACAGACACACAACGCACACAGGAAGCGACCCCGCTGCCCACTAACTGTGGCAGTATTATGTGATGGATGTGTCCCGCACCCACACCGGGGGGAGGGGGGCACTTCTGGCTTGCCCCTGGTCTTTCTCCCCGAGCTGCTACACTTGACTGTTTAGCAGGCGCCGTGTTGACCGTTTTCTCTATAAACCATCGCGGGGTTCTGTTGGGAAAACCACTCCTCCATGTGGGCTCTGCGCACACACCCCGCCGATCGCAGTGCCCCCTGCAGGCCATTCCACAGGCCAACGCCCCGGTGGCGCGCACAGTTTCCACACTGAGGTTAGCTGTCCCATTCTTGTTCCATTCTGTGCCTGCTCTCTGGCTTGACTGTCAGCGGATGGGCACACCGCTCTGCATCCTGGCCAATGTCGCAGTGCGTGGCTGACCCACAAGGTCAGCCATGCACCGCCCCACATCACACCACCCCGCCACGCCCTACCCTTCCATTGTCTCCATCCCCGCCTCTCGCTGTTCGCCTCTTGCTATTGTCCTTTTGCTCTTTTCCTTCCTCTCTTCCCAATCGCAGCACAGCCGTGCCCGTGTGATGCGGAGGGGTGCACGCCCCCCCCCCCCCCCCCCCCGCAGCACCTCATCTGGATGGACGTGTCTGCTTGGAAGCCTTGGTGAAGATGCCCCCTTCGCCCCAACTCAGACGCCACTCCCGCTCCCCACGCCTTTCGCTTTATTGTCAACACCCTGCCCAGCTAACTGTGGGAGAACAGTTCCGGACCACCTTTATCGTCACACCCCTCTCGCACAACCGACACCCACACACACACCTCACCTTCTACAGGGGGGACACACAAACAGCACCCCCCCCCCCCCCAACCCACCCCACCCCTCGCAGCTGACGGGGGTGGCAACGGGGGTGGTGCTGGCCTCGCCTGTGCCCCTGCTCTACCCACCCCCACCCCACCACCCCCCGTGATTCACGGCGCGCCCCTCAGCCCCTCTCTTCTCAATCCCCCCCACCCCCCACGTGCCCCAGGCCACGCCTTGCGATGCCGGTGTGGAACGATGACTCGCGTGACCAGGACCAGCGGGAGAGGGAGAGGTACGAACAGCAGCTGAAGGACAACCAGGAGAAGAAGGAGGCGGAGAGGAAGCGGAAGAGGGATGAGCGTACCCTGGGGAAGGAACGGCTCGATGATGGGCGGAAGCGCTCGAAGGCGGGTGAGGTGACGGAAGACTTGCGTGTGATGGCAAGGGAGAAGTATCTCGCGAAGCGTGCGGAGAAGATGCACGCCCTGAACAAGATGACGATGATGGAGGACAAGCGGGAGAAGCAGTTTCTCAAGCTGACGAAGGCGGAGGAGAGGAGGGCCGAGCAGCGCGAGAGGATGTACGAAAAGACGAAGGACCGCAAATCCTACGCCGATATCGTCAACGAGGAGGGGTTTTCGCTGGACCCGTCTGCCACAACCTTCACGGAGCGTGCCAAGCAGACCCGCAAGAGCGAGGAGGAGAGCTTGTTTCAGAGATACGAAAAAACAGACGATGGGATCAACCCCGCAGCTGAGCAGGCGCAGCTGGAGGCGCGGCAGCTGCAGACTTCTGGAGCCCTGCGCAGCGGGAAGGCGAAGCAGATCGGAGGGGGGGACTACGACGTGGTGATGGAGGATGAGATCGAGTTCATCACGGAGAAGGTCCTCAAAGGGGAGCTGGAGGCGCCGCCTTCCATGATGACGCCTGAGGAGCAGCGCGCGGAGGCGGAGAGGGGGAGGGAGCAGGCCGCGATGGCGATCCAGGAGGTGCGGAAAACCCTCCCGATCTATAAGGTGAAGGATGACCTGGTGAAGGCCGTGATGGAGAACCAGGTGATCGTGCTGGTTGGGGAAACCGGGAGCGGGAAGACGACTCAGATCGCGCAGTACCTCCACGAGGCGGGGCTCTGCGAGGGGGGGAAGAAGATCGGGTGCACGCAGCCCCGAAGGGTTGCCGCGATGAGCGTGGCGGCGCGTGTCGCGCAGGAGATGAACGTGCGCCTCGGAAGCGAGGTCGGCTATGCCATCCGATTTGAGGACAACACGAATGAGAAGACCGTCATAAAGTATATGACGGATGGTATGCTCCTGAGGGAGTTTCTGTCCTCTCCAGACCTCGAGAGTTACTCCTGCATGATCATCGACGAGGCGCACGAGAGGTCTCTCCACACCGACATCCTGTTCGGGCTTGTTAAGGATGTCTGCCGTTTCCGCAACAGGGAGAGCGGGAACGAGCTGAAGATCATCATCTCCTCCGCAACCCTCCAGAGCGACAAGTTTGCGACATTTTTCGACGAGGCGAAGATCTTCAATGTGAAGGGGAGGACCTACCACGTCGAGCCGCATTACACCAAGCGGCCCGAGTCGAACTACATCGAGGCGGCTGCGCTGTGTGCACTGCAGATCCACATGAAGGAGCCAACGCCCGGTGACATTCTCATCTTCCTGTGCGGTCAGGATGAGATCGAGGAGTGTTACGAAGATCTCAACCGCCGGACGCAGGGGTTGGGGTCCCGAATAAAGGAGCTGCTGCTGTTCCCGATTTACAGCACCCTCCCGACGGACCAGCAGACGAAGATCTTTGAGAAGACCCCGGAGGGGTCCCGCAAGGTTGTCATCGCGACGAACATTGCGGAGACGTCGCTGACAATCGACGGGATCGTTTATGTCATCGACTGTGGGTTCTGCAAGCAGAAGAGCTTCAACCCGCGCACCCTCATGGAGTCACTGCAGGTGGTGCCCATCTCGCAGGCGCAGGCGGAGCAGAGGCGGGGAAGAGCTGGGAGGACGCGCCCTGGGCACTGCTTCAGACTCTACACCTTCGCGGCTTTCAAAAACGACCTCGATCCTGTCGTGGTGCCGGAGATCCAGAGGACGAACCTCGGAAACGTGCTCCTCATGCTGAAGTCGATGGGGATCCACGAGATTGAGAAGTTTGAGTTCCTCGACTGCCCTTCGATTGACACCCTCAAGCGGGCGTATTTACAGCTCTTCGCACTCGGGGCAATCAACGACAAGAGGCAGTTGACGAAGGTGGGGCGCATGATGGCGGAGTTCCCGCTGGACCCGCAGCTGTCGAAGATGATGTGTGTGTCTAAGGAGCACGGCGTGTCGGACCAGGTTGTGACGATCTGTGCGATGCTGTCTGTGGGGAACTCCATCTTCCACATCCCGCGTGACAAGAAGCTGCTGGGGCAGAGCACCATCCAGCACTTCTTCAAGGGGGGTGGCGACCACCTCGCGCTCTGCACCGTCTACGAGGAGTGGGAAGACGCCAACTTCTCGGAGTCGTGGTGTTATGAAAATTATGTGCAGGTCCGCTCCCTCCGCCGTGCTCGCGACATCCGGGAGCAGATGGCGATGCTCGCAGAGCGTGCCGAGATCGAGCTCGTCCGGGATGGGACACAGGAGGACCTCCTGAAGTGCATCACATCTGGCTTCTTCTACAACACCGCCACCCGCAATAAGGATGGGAAGTCTTACAAGACGAAGAACCCAATCGTGAAAAACGACATGGTATGTTGCTCGAAAAATAAGATCTTGTGTGTCGAAGGGTTGGGGGTTTGGGAGGCCGGGGAAATCCAGGAAATTCGGGAAATCCAGGAATATGAAGAATCCTTCATAACCACACAAAGAAACATTGCAGTTCTTTTTTTTGTAGTTATAGGCAGGGATTTCACTGGTCTTCCAGGGGGGTCCACAGCCAGGAAGATTTTTTTAAACTGCCAGAACATGGTTGCATAGCGGCCGTTTTAAAAAATCCCTTGTATTTTGTGGACTTGCAAAAACGGCCGCTGATTTTCAGCATTTTAAAAAACGGCCGTTTTTTTTACCTGGGAATTTTGTATGGGGCGTGGGTCAGCAGGCGAGATCCCACCACCAGGAGTGCCTCCCCACTGCAAGGGATACCCTGCAGCAATCATTGTGAGCGCGCCTTCAAGTATGATGCGAAGAGTTCAGACTTCGTGGACCACTTTGACGGACCGCGCCATATCAAGAAGAAGAAGAACGCAGCGTTGAAAGTGCAGAGCCAGGGAAACAGCTGGCGCTGTCGGAGTGCGATACCCTCAGTGGCAGGCTTGCAACTTCGGATCGCCCGGGGTGCGTTGTTCACCGGATCACCGGCTGGCATGGTGCATGATGCTGTCAAGAAGTGTGTCCCGAGGAGGGGCTGAACATGGTTGCGGCCAATCTAGGCACGTGTGTCGTGGATGACCGTGCAGGCAGAGGTGGGTGTCGCTCACTGGCATCAGGGCTCTTCCGACAGAGCTTTCCCTTGATCTCGGCGACAGCACCCCGGCTGAGAAGGACACCGCCTTCGCTGATTTATTCCCGAAGGCACGGGCGATCATCCCGGGCAATATGCAGCACCTGCTGGATGGGTTCACGACCGCACTGGCGCTGAAGGATGTGCTGTGCCACATCTCTGACGCAGCTGAGAGGGAGAAGCAGGCGAGCAAGACGGCACCACCGGCCGTGCGATCCCGCTTCTCTCCGACACACACTACCTGCACCGCTTGAGTGGATCTGCACCTTGCACCACGTCCCCGGGCATTTATACAATCTTCCGGGCCCGCTGCAGGACAGCGGCCCTGCTACGTGTGCGTTGCTTCTGCGGTTGGCAGAGATGCCCACGAAATCGCTGGGCTCGAGTCCCACCTGCAGGCCGCCGTCCGCCTGACGGCACCCCTCGCATCGCTGCTCCAGAAGTACTGCGATGCGCAGCTGGGTGTGCCAACGGCGTGCCCCTGTCGACGCAGTGTACACCGACATTGAGAATGTCATCGAGAAAGTGTCTGAGGTGGGGAAGTACGACCCCCCAGTGCCCCTGGCAGGGGAGCTGGCCTGGGCTGGCGACCGCATGCGCAGAAGGTGGGGCGGCACGGAGTCAGGGAAGTCCTTCTGGTTTGCGGTCCGCCGTCTGTGCCCGAGCGCGTACGGCCGCATGAGTCGTAGGGGTGTCAGAACTCCGGTGCCACCTCCCCTCTGTTTCGGGGAGGTCACGAGCAGGGCCTGGGTGATCTACGACTAGGCCACCACGTTCCGAGGGTGTGCTGGATTTCTGGGACAACCTGGGGGCGAACCGGGCTGCTACACTCCTCTCTGCTCTCGGGTGTCTGCTGCTTGTCGAGCGACAGGCAGGGCGGAAGCCATTTTTCTTTGTACAGTCGACAGAGAATCGCAGTGCCCAATGTCATGTGCAGGCAACAGGGAGTTGTCAAGTGTGTTTCCTCAGCTCGGTACAGGAGGCGAATCTCCAAAGGAAAATAGGAGGGGGAAAAAAACGGCCGTTTTTTCGCCAACAAAACATGAAAACGGCCGTTTTTATATTTCGGTAGCGGGAACTGAGGTAGTGAATTCACAGAAAATCCACTCCCTCCATGACGGCCGTTATGACACTATGGCAGAATTTTTTTTTTCGCAGCCGAGGCGCGCCCTCCGGGCGCGCTTCGCGCGCCCGGAGGGCACGTACATACAAATCACAAACCCACACCCCTACAGTTCAGGCTTGCTCCGTATTCCTTGAAAAATAGCCAAAATCCCGGAAATGTATTCCTGCTTTTTTCTAAGGATTTTTGCCTTGGATTTCGGACCCAGCAGTTCCCTGTGCCAGTCCCACAACCTCACGCAGTGCACCGCCTTGGAAAATTCTGTCACAAATCACTCATGGGCGCTCGTTTCGGCACGACTGCCGCGACCGGAACCGCATGGTGAAGGCCTCCTCGATCGAGACCACCACTGGCAGCCCCAGGTCCGGTAGCTCGCCATCCTCGGCCAAACACAATGTCGGCAATGACCGCCTTATTGTCATTGCAATGTATGGCGCGTACGACCGATACATGCGATGGTTGCCTCAACAGCATGAGGCGCTGCGCGGCTTGATGACCTCCTATAGGGTCGGCGCCACCCGACAGTTCCCACTGGTTCGACTCGCTAGATGGGGTATCCGGCGTCCACGGCTCATCTCCTGTGTCCAGTGATTCCGCCATCATCAGCTGCCAGATGAAAGCAAAAAATGGGTTTCGGGACCGGTTTTTCCAACGACACCCCTTCTTGACATGCCATAGTGGCATACGCGTCAGGACTTGGTGACAAGACAGGCACAAGCCACAGGGGGGTCTGGGGGGCGGAGCCCCCCAGCCGCCGGAGGCCACGGTAGTGAACATCTGGGTCTTGGCTGGAAAGAACACCGGTGTTTTGGGTGCCGGGAAGAAACAGAAGAGGGGCGGGTGTCTGGAGGACTCATCCTCATCCCCCCTCGGAAAAAGTTTCCTAAGGAAAATCCTTAGAAAAAAATAAATTTCCCCTCCTAAAAATCCTTAGAAAAAAATCGGGAAATTTCGGAGAGTGTATTCCGTATTCCATGTTAGGAGCAAGCCTGCTACAGTTGTTGCTTTCTTTTTTTCTGTTGGAAGAACTTTGTCAGAGTTCTTTTGATGTGATCATCCGTCAAGGTTGGCGGCCCGGTGCACAGCGTCAGGAGGTGGTTTAAGGAGTCATCATTCAGTCTGTTGCGCAGCCGTGTCTTGGTGACCTTCAACCAGGAGAAACTCCGCTCGTTCTCCACACTCGTGACAGGCAGCACCCACGCAATGCTGCACAGTTGTTTCAAGATCGGGTAGTGATCGCCCTCCTTGCTCAGCAGGTACTTCAACATTGTCTGGGGGCCATACTCCTGCTGCACTGCCTCTGGTTGTGCTTGAAAGGTCCGACTCAGGATGGCCCACTCGTGCTGGGTTGCTGCATGCAGCTCCTCAAAGCTACTGTGTGTCGCTTCCACAACCAGCGGTGTGCCGACAGCTGTCTGGGTAGGCTCGGTGGGGGTCGTGCTGTACTCCACAGTTTTTGGAAGAGAGAACTGCTCCAGCAGTTTAGTCAATGCCGTGCGCTTGAACCCAGGTGTGTTTGTTGGGGGGTGCTTGTTTGATACGTCGAAAATGCTAAAATACGCTGCAAGATCGGCGTTGGAAAAGCGGCTGGTGACAGACGTGCGTACGGCTTGGATATAGGGCACGGCTATACCCTGGTGGAACTGCACCTGGGCGGTTGGTGCAAGACAAGCTCCGGTGACCAGCTCTGCTGCGGTGGTCCAGTTGTAGTAGTCTGTCGCCTCGGGACACTCCTCAAGGAAGTCGAGCTCTGCATACAACTCGAGGAATGCCTGATGAAGGGTCACAAAGCTTGCATCGCGTGCTTGCAGCTTGAGGCTGAGTTGGTTGATGTAGAACAGCACGGCCTCAGCAAGATACGTCAGCGCAGTAAACACGGGGTCCGCCAGCGCTCTGCTCAGTATTTCGGCATCGGAGTGCTCGTCGGCCATCTCTTTCACAACTTCCACGATTGCCGGCAGCTGCTTGCGAACGACCGGAAGACAACGCCCATGCGAAAGCCAGCGTGTTGAGCATGGCTCAATCAGCTGCAAGTCGCAGTACTCGCACATCGCTGCGAGCTCGGACAGCTTCTCTTTAAGGCGTGCAGCGCGGTGGATTGATCTTGAAATGAATGTCCACAGCACCCGCAGCACACTGAAGAGCTTGCTCATCTCTTTTCCTGAGGCATCGATCAGAGACAAGTTCAACAGGTGGGCATGGCACCATGTGAACACCGCATTCCCTTGCAGCCTCCCCCGGAGCTGGATCTGCACCCCGCACCGATCACCCCGCATCACCGAAGCACCATCGCAGCTTATGCCAACAAGCTTTGTGGCAGGCAGCTTGGCAACTGCAGCTAGGATCGCGGCAGTATAGCCAGCAGCAGAGCAGTCTGTTGTCGCCCGCATCGAGATGGGTCGCTCAGTTACGGTGCCTTCAGACGACAGGAAACGTATGCAGACCACAAGCTGCTCCTTTCTCGTGACGTCCCGGGTGCTGTCGGAGGAGACAGACCAATACGGTGAGGCTAGGATTTCCCCGACCGTATCTTCCACAAACACATCGTGGATGCACCTCAGAAGGTCCTGCAGGCTGCCTTGTGACGTGTAGTGGACATCTTGATCCAGCCATTGAAGTAGTTCAGCGTCCTCGTGCACCCGACTGAAGTACTTCAACGCGTCGGCGGTCACGGTGGTATGTGCACAGTTGCGTGTGGCAAAGAAGTAGAGGTGGTTCACTATTTTTGTCATCTGCTTCGCAACGTTTGACTGCTCTTCCGCTGCCGCCCTCTCCGAAGCATTGACAATCTGCTGGATGACCCCTCCGCTCCTTTGTACAGCATGAACCGCTTGCGCTTCGATTTCATGCCGTTCCACATCGCGCTTCAGGTTCGCGTACGACACGAATCTCTTTTGTGAACAGTATCTGCATAGAAACGCACCCTCCTCGACCTTCAGCCAAGAGTACACGGCTAGGTAGCGTGCAACAGCGCCCTCCTTCATACCGAGCGGTTGCTCAGGCAGCTCGTTCTCCTCCTCTGCAGAATCGTCTTCGCTGTCGATGACAATTGGGACAGATGGTGCATCCGCTTCTAGATCGAGGTAGACCCGCTTCTTCTCCCGCTGCAGTTGCTCGTACACCTCCTCTGCGCTGAGGATGTCGTCGTCACGCGACCGCTTCGCGGTGTACAGGTCAAGGCCCCCAAAAAATCCTCTCTCCGGCTCAGCGACACGCCCTGATGCAGACTGCGGGGTGATGTTGCGAGGCTCGCGCTGCGTTGGCTGAGGTTGCTGTGGTGCAGGCGGTGCGGTGGTCTTTTCGTCGATCTCCTTGCACTTTGCCCTCAGCTTATCGATACTGAGGTAAGCTGCACCCGTCCCATTCTTGATTCCCCTCAGGGATGCCTGCTCTCTGACTTGCGCCTTTGTCCAGGTCTCATAATTCTTTCGCACGATTTTTTTCTCTGGACGAGATCCAAAAAGTGTGGTTTGTGTCTGCATTGGCATCTTCCTGCAGAGGCGAGGTGTGGGTGTGTGCAGTGTGGGTCGCTGCGCACCTCACCACCTTATCCCTGCCCCATCCCGCCTCCCCCGCACCACAAATAGTGCAGGAAGAAAATCTTCCTGGGTGGCCGAGCTTTTTTTTGCACATAACACACCTGTGTGGTACGGGAAATGCTACGAGGAACGCGATGGACTCGGGACTGCTGCTGGCCTCTCTTGCTATGGTTTACTTATGTTTCGTGCTCCACCTGCTCCACCTCATTCTGCACTTCACGATGATCCACTTCACGTGGGTTACGGGGTTTGGGACAACGATGATATGTTGTGTCCGACGACAAGGTAAGGTAAGCTCATCGAGGTACACCAAACCGGAGTTGTCAAATCAAAAAAGACACACCGCCCGAGAGGCAATTGGTGTGACACAACAGCGATGACACAACCACTCTGCCCGAGGGGGCGCGTTTTTAGCGACCGAGACCTCCTCTCCTGACTGAGGGACACACGATCTGACCGTCCGAGAGACGCAGCATTCTACCCTGCCCGAGGGGCACCCACTCTCCTGACCGAGAGACACGCAGTCTTGCCCGAGGGGCACCTGGTTTCCTGACCGAGACAATATTCTGCCCGAGGGGCACTCACTCTCCCGACCGAGAGACACGCAGTTTTGCCCGAGGGGCACCTGTTCTCCTGACCGAGACAATATTCTGCCCGAGGGGCACCCACTCTCCCGACCGAGAGACGCAGCATCTCGCCCGAGGGGCACCTGTTCTCCTGACCGAGACAAAAATTTTGCCCGAGGGGCACCCACTCTCCCGACCGAGAGACACGCAGTCTTGCCCGAGGGGCACCTGTTCTCCTGACCGAGACAATATTCTGCCCGAGGGGCATCCACTCTCCCGACCGAGAGACGCAGCATCTCGCCCGAGGGGCACCTGTTCTCCTGACCGAGACAATATTCTGCCCGAGGGGCACTCACTCTCCCGACCGAGAGACACGCAGTTTTGCCCGAGGGGCACCCGTTATCCTGACCGAGACAAAACTATGCCCGAGGGGCACCCACTCTCCCGACCGAGAGACGCAGCATCTCGCCCGAGGGGCACCTGTTCTCCTGACCGAGACAAAAATTTTGCCCGAGGGGCACCCGCTCTCCCGACCGAGAGATACACAATCTTGCCCGAGGGGCACCAAATCCCGACCGAGAAGACGACCCTCACACCATGCTCGTGTCAGGTCTCAAGAGGGCCGAAGCCGCGGTTGAGGACAACAACACCCCCACGCACTGGTTCTAATAAATGACGGCGAGGTGCACGGGGGGATCAGCACGAAGGAGGGGCGCAAAAAGATGGGGATGATGACGCCGTGGTGTTCAAGGTGGTCCTCCGCCGCTTATGAACGTGACAGCGGGACAGCGCTGCGCCCGTGGCCGCAGCGGATTGAGGACATTCC
The DNA here is from genome assembly GCA_963210315.1 of Rhynchopus euleeides. Lineage (NCBI taxonomy): Eukaryota > Euglenozoa > Diplonemea > Diplonemida > Diplonemidae > Rhynchopus > Rhynchopus euleeides. The sequence goes on from OY723254.1 coordinate 1,816,561, forward strand.
CATCAGCCATCGAGACTATCACCGCGCCTCGCCGAAAACCTGCTTCACGCTTGATCGCGCTCAAGGTTTCCAAACGCATACTTCAGCTGGAGGTTCCGTCACAGAGGCGCTGACAAAGGCGGGACCAAGAGCAACAGTCGGGTGCTGATAAATGGGTCGATACTGATGCAGCAAAGTGACGTCAGTGATATCCAACTCCTACTTTCCTGACCGAGACACGATCTTGCCGAGGAGCATCGGACCGAGACACCCACTTCTGCCTGAGGGGCACCTAGCCGAGACGCATTTTTCCTGCCCGAGGGGCATCTCGCCGAGACATTACCTGCCTGAGGGGCACCTGGCCACGACATACCTACAGCTTACGATTGCGGGGCACCCTGCCTGAGGAGCACCTGGCCAAGACATACATTTCCGCCTACGAGGCACCCTGCCCGAGGGGCACCTGGTCAAGACACACACTTCCGCCTACGGGGCACCCTGCCCGAGGGGCACCTGGCCAAGACAGACACCTCTGCCTACGAGGCACCCTGCCCGAGGGGCACCTGGCCAAGACATACACTTCCGCCTACGAGGCACCCTGCCCGAGGGGCACCTGGCCAAGACATACACTTCCGCCTACGAGGCACCCTGCCCGAGGGGCACCTGGCCAAGACAGACACTTCCGCCTACGAGGCACCCTGCCCGAGGGGCACCTGGCCAAGACATACACTTCCGCCTACGAGGCACCCTGCCCGAGGGGCACCTGGTCAAGACATACATTTCCGCCTACGGGGCACCCTGCCTGAGGGGCATCTGGCCGCGACATACACTTCCGCCTACGGGGCACCCTGCCTGAGAACTCCCCGCGGGCTGAGGTCAGGCTGGCGACCCAGGTTTTCAGGGTGACACCAGGATTTCCTCGAAATTTTGGGTGACCCCCCACCCCCTGGTCGGGCACCCTACCAGGGGGGGGGGTCACGAGGGGGGGTATGGGGGGGGTACCCCCCCTACCCGACCCCCCTCCCGACTCGGGAGGGGGGGGGGGGGTCAGGAGGTGGTACTTTCACCCAATTGATGTTTCCCAGTAATAGGTGTAAATGGGCACCCCATGGCCAAAATGACCCCATCGCGATCCGCACAGATTCCAAACGTTCAAAAGAACGGGTTTTTGGAAAATCCGAGGGGGGGGTCCCGCTGGGTGGGTAGGTGGGGTGTAGTGGACTGGCTGCCTCCCAGACACCCCCACGACCAGTCCCTGAACCAGACCCGTGTTTCATGGGTGATACTTGGCTCACACACCATCAAAGTGACCCCACTGTGATCCGCACAAATTCCAAACGTTCAAAAGAAAGAGGTTTTGGAACACCCGCGGAGGGGGTCCCGCTGGGTGGGTGGGGTGTCATGGTGTGTGTCACCCAGCCACCCTTCACCCATAACCAGCCCCTGAACCAGACCGCTTTTTCATGGGTGAAGCTGGGCACCTAGACCACCAAAGTGACCCCACTACGATCCGCAAAAGTTTCAAACGTTCAAAAGAACGGGGTTTTGGAACACCCGAGGAGGGGGTCCCACTGGGTGGGTAGGTGGGTGTGGGCTGACTGCCTCCCAGCCACGCTGACCAGCCCCTGAACCAGACCCGTGTTTCATGGGTGAAACTTGGCTCGCACACCACCAAAGTGACCCCACTGTGATCCGCACAAATTCCAAACGTTCAAAAGAAACGGGTTTTGGAACACCCGCGGAGGGGGTCCCGCTGGGTGGGTGGGCTGGCTGACTCTCGGCCGTGTGGCTACCTCAGTCACTTTCTCTTCGGACCAGCCCCTGAACCAGAGGCACATTTCATGGACGATGTTTGCCACATAGACCTATAAAATGACCCCACTACGATCCGCAAAAGTTTCAAACGTTCAAAAGAACGGGGTTTTGGAACACCCGAGGAGGGGGTCCCGCTGGGTGGGTGGCTGGGTGGGGTGGCATGGTGTGTTACTCCCAGTCACCTTCACCCATAACCAGCCCCTGAACCAGAGCCACATTTCATGGACAAAGTTTGTCACCTAGACCTACAAAGTGACCCCACTACGATGCGCACAGATTCCAAATATTCAAAAGAAGGGGGTTTCGGAACACCCGAGGAGGGGGTCCCGCTGGGTGGGTGGGCTGGCTGACTCTCGGCCTCCCAGTCACAGTCTCCTATGACCAGCCCCTGAACTAGACCCACATTTCATGGGTGAAGCTTGGCACCTAGACCCACAGTGTGACCCCACTACGATCCGCACAGAGCCCAAAGAGTGCAATGGAAGGGGTCAATCGCGATTCCGCGAGTCGAAGATTCCGCACTTTTGGGTCACTTTCAGGTGATGTCAGGTCACTGGAGTGACTGCAGATAGCCCATTTTCAGGGTGGGAGCCCTACTCGTACGTCACCCAGATTCAGCCCAAACCCGTGCACCCAGGGTGCACGGTCGCCGGGAGCGCGTGGGCACCCGGAAACAGGTCGCATTTGCGCGCGCTGCCTGCACCCTGCACGCCAGCCCCGCACAGACACTATGTAATGTGCCTCTGTTGTGTTGTGTGCACGCTGCAGCCAGTGGTACAGGCTAATCCCTTGTAATTGTCCGCCTGACCTAGTAATTGTCCGCCTCGGCCAAAAATGCCAAAATGGGGCGGACAATTACAAGGGGGGGGGGGGTAGGTATACAGTAAATTAAAGAAACGGGGGGGTGCAGGGGTAAAATTGGGGGGGGGGGGGGGTGCCGAAGGCTCACTAAAAATTGGCGAGCGGCGCGGGGTGGATAAAAGACCGCGCGGGTGCCCTCTGGTGGATCTTCGGGCGTGGGGTAGACGGGGCAGACGGAGCAGGCGGGGCAAGCGGCTGCATCGCGTGGTGCTGTGTAGTAGAGTGCGGGTGGGTGGCGCTGTTCTGCTGAGAATGCCTGTTGACCCTGTTGTTCTTGGCCCCGGCGTATGTCCACGACTTGGACAGAATTTCCCGCTTGAGGTTGATCAAATTATCGAGCATCTTGCGCGCCATGATATGCGCGGCCTTGTCGATGTATCTCTTGTCCAGCCCGCGGCGTTGTATGCTTGAGATATTACCGACCAGCCTCACGAAGCGCTCCGTGATCCAGTGGTCGGTTTGTGCCCGATCGATCGCACCCCTCGCGAGTCTGTGCCAGTGTACGATACTGGTGGACGGAGTCACGCACATTCTCGAATGCCTACTTTGCACGTAGCAGGAAATGTTCACGGTGGAACGCGGATGTCAAGCAACGCTCGAACAGCATCATGCGCGACGTTATACTTCCCATGTGCAGTCCTGGGGTTTCTTCTTCGATGTCAGTCATGTCATCCAGCCACTCCGTGCATGTCGCGATTCGGTGAATGCCCACTGATTCTTCTCCCCCCTCCCCCTTCCTGATTTGCAGACACAAAAGGTTCTCTTCTCTTTAGGTGGTTGAGGGATGTGTACGGGGTAAAACCCAACACAGGATAAAGGCGGTGCCGCGGCACTTTTCAAGACAGAGCCACAGAATAATACACAACCCCCGGCCCCACCTCTACTCTCCACCGCCACCCCCACAGGATGTGTGGATCCACCCGAGCAGCTTCATCGCGCCGAAGCAGGAGAAGCGTGACGGCAAGGAAGTCCTCCGCGAGGGCCCTAAATGGGTAGTGTTCCACGAGCTGATCCAGACATCGCGTGAGTACATGCGGCAGGTGATCGAGATCAAGGGGTCCTGGCTGATCGACATCGCACCCCACCTCTACAAGAAGAAGGACGTCGAGGAGGCTGACCCGAAGAAGAAGAAGGTCATGCCCAAGGGCACCGGCCTGGCCCCTGGTGCAGGGCAATGACACGCCCGTCTCTCCCTGTCTTGCCTGTCTCTCTGCCTGTCTCTATTCTAAGCTTCCTAGCCCGGTGGGGGGCACAGCAGTAAAGCCCACCCTGCCTCAACTTTGGCCGGTCTGGGGGTGGGGGGAGTGTCAAAAACGGTTTTGGGGGGAGTGGTGGTGGTTTGAAGCTGTATGGTGTGTCGGGTTGGGTAAGGTGCTGTCTGTGTGTCATTCTGTTCTTCTGTGGGGGGTGGTGGGGAGTGGGGGGTTCTCACAGTTGCTCGCCCCACCCATGTGTGGGTTTGTGGGCAATGCCGGTCTGCCGCTTTGGCGCTGCAGTCAAAGCAGTCGGGTGGGTGGGGTGGAATCGTGATCACGCCTCCTGTTAACGGGGGCTGTACATGCAACACGTTGACAGGGAGTGGAGTGGAGATTGCGTCAAAAAAAAAGTGGCGGTGTTCGGTGCGTTGTGTGGTGCAACGTGTGAGGGTCGACCCCTAGCCTAGCCTCTGATGTTACCGTCCCTCATGGATAGGGCGTGGTGTGTGGGCTGCATGGTGTTTGCGGCGGAGCTGTGTGTTTTGGCCACACTTTTGGGTTGAGTGGAGTGCCCCTGAACCGGCCATGCGCCACCCCACCAGTATCTCGACCGTGCAGGCAGCCCTGTTCTGCTCAGATAGTCTTCGCTTGCGAGACCCCGCCCTCACCCTCCCGATTTGTCTGGGTACTTCCTTGTTAGCGTATCCATGGCTGTTGCGATATCTGCATCGCGGTGGACGTGCATTGCCTTTCGTCTTGCTGGTTGCATGGCAGTGGTTGCAGCGGCGATCATTATCGCAGCAACCGCTGCGGTTGTTGATGAGATAGCCGGGAGGGTATTTTTCTCTTTTTAGACAAGCAACAAACAACCTTCTCGACAACACACACCCACAGGGCCGCTGGGCGGGGGCGACAAAAGGCTCGTTGCAGCCAGTCCCTGCCACAGAGACGCGTCTGGGCGCCGTGTGCGCTTATGGCCCGAGACGATGCGAGCTCGCGGAGCAGCCTTAAATATGGCACAAGCTCCACCAGCATGAGTTCGTCCAGCTCCTCCAGCTCGAGCAGCAGCAGTAGCAGCAGCAGCAGCAGCAACAGCTCCAAGACACGCACAGTGCGGCAGCGCTGCAGCCGGAGCCGCAGCAGTCGCAGCAGCAGCAGCAGCAGCAAGTCGTCATCCAGCAGCTCCCACACCCGCGAGTCTGTCACCATCGCATCGCCGAGCCGTGACGTGACGCGCGACATCACACTGGACTCCGAGTCGACGCTGTCGCCTATGCAGCGGTCCGTGTCGCGCGACACGCGCGACACACGCTTCGGGAAGTCTATGGCCACCTCCCTCGGCGAGTCCCTCGTCTTCATCGAGGAGGCAGGCACCCCCGCCGGCGACGACCTCACCGCCAGCCCGAGCACCCTGCGCCGCAGGGGCGGCAGCTCCACCTCGCCACGCCCCCGCGTCCCCCGCGGGTCCGTCGCCACCGTCGGGACATACGGGGGCGAGTCCCTCACCTTCGAAGAGGTCAACAGCCCCTCTGGCACCTTCGGAGAGAGCCTGATGTTCGAGGAGGTGATGGACGACGGCAGCCCCCGCTCCGCCACGGCGTCGCGGAGGTACACCCCGTCGCCCACACCTGTCACGGGGCGCCACCCGCGCACCCCTGGGCAGGGGGACTTCCAGATGACACCGCGGCAGCCCTCGTTTGCCGCAAGCGCTGCGGGACCCGGGACTGCGACTGCGCGCGACATCTCCACGGAGAGCGACAAGCACCACGGCAAGAGGCACCCCTCTGCCACCGACAGCACCACCTCTGCGAGGAAGCACCACGAGTCGCAGGCCCTCACCGCGATGACCTCATCGAGCTCGCTGTCCATCAAGCCCATCGAATCCGCAAGCTCCCTCTCCATCCGGCCTGTCGAATCCGCCAGCTCCATCATCCCTGTCCCGGCGGAAGCCGACACCGAGACAACGGCGACAGCCACGGCGAAGCCGGGCGACAGCGGGTCCCCCACATCATCCGCAGCGAGGGGCGACGCCTCCGACACGTCGTCGCGTGGCCCGAAGGTGAAGGGGCACCGCGGGGACGAGGGGGGGTCAGACGAGGGACGCCAGGCAGGCGTGTCCCCCTCGAGCATGCCTGGGGAGCACGGCGGTGCCACGCCGAGGGGCACAGAGCATGCTGACGGCAGGGGGACCGTGCAGAGCAGGCACTCCCGGAGCAGGGGGCGTGCGGAGAACGTCTTCAAGGAGGGGCAGGCGTGGCATTCGCAGCTGCGTGGTGCAAGCGGGGAGAGGCGGAAGAGGCACGCGTGGCTGGTGGTGAACCAGCCTGCTCCGATGCGGAAGAGGGAGAAGGAGGCGGGTTACCACGGGTGCTCCTTCGGTGCGCCTCCGCCGCGCCCCCCATTGGCGCAGGTAGAGAGGGAGAAGCTTGCCTTCACGCAGCTGCGGGAGATCGACGAGCTGCGGCGCGACATCGAGTGTGGGAAGTGCCACGAGAGGGGGCACGTCACGAAGGACTGCCCCATGACCCGGAGGGAGCAGCGGTTCGACTCGTCTGGGGGTATTCTCAAGCAGCAGAACATCGCGGGCACCTTTGCGTCCGCACCCCCTGTGACGGAGAGGATGCAGGCGCGCATACAGAGGGCCACGCCGGATCTCAGCGCTGTGACATCGAGGTTTCGTGAGTGGGAGAAGCGTGAAAGCCTCCCGATGTCGGGTGCGCCGTCTTCGTTGAATGGGAGGGGGAGTCGGAGCCGGACGCCGACGCAGCCTCCGGTGAGGATGGCGGTGGATTTGCCGCAGCCGGCGGTGCAGCCGCAGCCGTTGCAGGAGAGGACGGATCTGAATTCGCCGAAGCGGAAGCAGAATGTGATCAAGCGGCTGCAGTCGGAGAATAAGAAGCTGCAGGATGCGATCCAGCACATGAAGACGAAGATGATCCACCTGGAGGAGGTCAGCAGCTACACAGCGAGGAGCAGTGCGCCGGGGAAGGCGCCTGTCGTGGCGTCGGCAGACCCGCAGGTCAACAGGGAGACGGTGAGCCCGCCTCGGTCCAACTCGCGGTCCGGCGGTCGTGTGTCTCCTGCAAGGCATGTGCCGGAGCCGCATGGGGCGAAGTCACGGAGCTTGTCGGTGCCGCGGCGTTCTGTCGCGGAGATCCCTGTGCCGCGGAGGCAGAAGGTGCCCCCGCGTATCCGTGCCCCCGCCCCGACCTACGCAGACTGGCAGGTATGGCGGTGGTTGGGTGGGTGGGGTGGTGGGGGATATGATTCGTGGCAGTGGGGTGTATCGGCTTTTGTGTTGCTGCCCCCCCCCCCCCCCTCCGGGCCTGCGAGAGGGTGCTGCCACCCGCTCACCCCCACACACATACCCACACCCCCTCACACAGCAGATGCGGGCAGGCAGCAGTGCAGGCCTGCGCTCCAACTCTGCGCATGCCGACAACCGGACCGGCTCCGTGGGCCCTGTGGTGCAGCAACGCAGCGTGAGTGTCGACAGATGCAGCACGCGGGGTGATTTCCAATACCAGGAGGTGCTGACGGTGACGACGTCTGTGGTATGCACGGTGTGATGTTTGGTTCGGGTGGGCACTCCTGCACCACCTCCTGAATGGCGGGGGCATATCCTCTGCTGGGCGTGCTCGGCATCGGTGGCTCTGGGGTCTGATTTTCATCCGAACACAGATGAGTTGGTCTCACCCCTACGCCCCATCACACCCACACACGCCACAGCCGCGGGGGAGATCGACGCACCGTGGCAGCCTGCCACCCCGCCCCTCGGGCGGCAGCGATGTCATGAGCACCGACGACCTCCTGAATGCCGCAACAGCCTCGACACTCGAGGCCCGGATCCAGACGCTCGAGGTATGCGTGTGAAGGGTTGTGGGGGGGCAATGTTGTTGTGGCTGTTGGCCTCCGGAAGCAAGACCTTCTCCAACAAAGCGAAGTGTTTTTTCGCTGGAGAAGTACATCACGAAGAAGTCGACGAAGTACGACTGGGGGGGGGGGGGGGGGGAGAGAGAGGCTAGCGCTGTGCGACCCCTGCCTTTTCGTGGGTCTTCCTCCACAATAGGGGGCGGGGTGGTGAAATCCACCGAAAAATGCCCTGTTTTCGGCACTTTCTCTACTTTGCTACCTCACCAACCACTCACGACACCTCCAACCTGTCACAGGCAATCCAGAAGGACGTGCGGGCAGCTCTTGGGCATGACCCGCAGCCGATGCAACAGTTCACAGGGCAGCCCGGGATTCCGACCATTCCCATGAACGTGCACGAGCTGAGGGCAGGGCATATGGCAATGCCAAACGGTGCACAAACCGAGAGGTCCTCTAACGCCACGGACCCTGCGATGAAACGGGGTTCTCATGCTCGTGTCAACGATGTGGTGCGGTCTTCCAGCCGTGCCAAGGAGAGGGCAGCCATTATCAACGTCATGCGCCCCCGCTGGATGTAGGGTGTTGCCTGGGTTGATCGGTTTAGACCTCTCGGGGCCTGCCGTCACGATCGAATGAATATAAAAGAGAGCGCGCGACGGGGTGGGGTGGGGTGGGGTGGGGTGGGCGGATCGGGCTGTTGCTCCCCTCCGCTCCGCAGGCAGCCACCCCCCGCCCCAACGCGGCATGTTGTCATATCACAGGGCAGATCGCATCTTGGTAGATCTCGGGGCACTGCCTGTATTTTGAGTGACCAGGTCGACCCTGTATACCTTACCTTTCTCTAAACTACCGCTACCGCTTCAGCCACCGCTACCACCACCACCCTTCCCGCCGCTTGGTAGGCTGTTCAATGGTTGTGCATCCAGGATGTAAGGCGGGGTTTGCTTAGAGGAGCAACCTTCCGTACAGCTAGCCGTTCACTGGCTATGCCTCGATGATGTATAGAGGGCTCTCGCTAGCGGCAAGCTTTCCGGTGACTTTCCCCTCAAAAGAGCAGTAAATTTGCCGAACAAAGCGCACTGTTTTCGCACCGTCGCGAAGACCTCCAATGCTTCGGTGTCCCTCGTGGTTGTATTTTTAACTGCTTGCGTGGTGGTGTGTACAGAGGGGGTGGTGGCGGTGGTCGTGAGGGAACGGTGTCAAAATATACCGCCAACAACAGTACGAATATCAAATCCCCCCCACCCCCCTCCCCTCTCTGCCGTGTCTGTGGCCTGCTGGTAATGCTGCAACCCACCCCCCCACAGCACGGCCAGGCTTCCTTCTTGTCATAGAACCCTGTGGGAAAAAATTAAAAGAAAGTATAAGAACGAACGATGAGGGCATATTGGAGCCTTTGGCAGCCCTGAAGTCTGTGGCTGCACTACCCGAAACAGAAATTCAAAAGAAGTGGGTGCTCGCACTGCCCTCTTTTGGGTGGGTAGCCGCTCCACTGCCTCCAAGCCAGAAACCGAATCACAGCCTGAAAATATGCCCACATCTGTGGGGAATCTGTGTGGGTCTCGTCAGCAGGGGTGAAGGGCAAAGGGGGGGGAGGAGGGAGGAGGGGGGGGGGGGTAGGGGGGGTAGGGGGGGTCATAAGCCCCCCTAAAAACGTACGAAAACCAAAATTTTCAACATACCATCAGAACCGCCCTAATACCTGATCTGACCCGAAAATCCGACCCATACCCCCCCGGAAACTGTCTGGGGCCCACTTGTGACACCTGATACGCACTTTTGTGATGATTTTTTGGGGTCCTAAAAAATGTACCTCAGTTTCGTACCTTGCCTTTGTACCTGAACCACTCCCGACCGCATTATTTCGTTCTTTGCCTTTTCTGCGGTGGTTCTGGCTCAGGTGGCACGCATGTTGCCTTCCCCAGTGCCTCGGCAAGGTCTTTCTTGACCTGATTAGTGGGAATGTTGTGTTGTTGCGTCAGCAGAATGAGTTCAGCCACCTTCTGGGTGTAGTACTTCGATCGCATATGGGTCATTGTGAGTACTTCGTACGCCTGGGAGGCTGCATCGGCATTAGTAGGCAGCGTTGTAGATGCTTTTGCTTCGTCGATCTTAGCCTGTGAAGGCACGATTGGGATATTGTACGCCCTGAGAGCCGAAGTGGTTATGATTGTGCTGTGTAATTTGCGCCCCGCAGGATATGCACACCACGCAGTCTCGACAACACGTATGAGAGTGTACCATGTGGGGACTCAACAAGGTCATTGGATCGGCATCTGCCTGCCGACTCAGCCCCCACACAGTGCGACCGCAAGGTCGCCAGGGATGTCTCAACGCCAGGGGAATACCCTCCCCTGGCGTTGTACAACCCTACTCTCAACCCTCGGGTCCTCTCCTGGAGGCGGTGGTGGCGGGCCCGCAACGCTTCGTACTTCCGGTACAGACTGAGGTAGTCTGCCCGGCTGACCCGCTCATTGCTTCCTAGATCATCTGCTGCTCTGGAGCTGCCATCACTCTCACTGCCCACATCAGTTGGTGTGGGGGTAGGAGCAGGACGAGTGGGAGGAGTAGGAGTGCAGGTGACATCTTTCTTGGCTAGCAAGGAACGCCGCTTTTCCCGCACGTGCGTGCAGTTGATGCACCACTGCATATATCTGTCGTCACCACGTCCCACTCGCTCTCCTATGTACCCAGCCCGACGGAGCGCCCGAAATAATGTCGCCTCACCGATGTCGTGTGCCGTTTTCTTTTTACGCAGGTCTGCCACAACGCTCTCTGCCGAGACCCCGCACATCTCCCGTTTGGCGAGCGTCTTTCGAGCAAGGTACTCCTCTGCAGCAGCATCTGACACCTCTGCGAGGCCCTGGGCACGCGGCATGTGTTGCTCGGCGTGCTGAGTGAGCGTAGTGACACCCTTCCCTTGCAAAGAACGAAATAATGCGGTCGGGAGTGGTTCAGGTACAAAGGCAAGGTACGAAACTGAGGTACATTTTTTAGGACCCCAAAAAATCATCACAAAAGTGCGTATCAGGTGTCACAAGTGGGCCCCAGACAGTTTCCGGGGGGGTATGGGTCGGATTTTCGGGTCAGATCAGGTATTAGGGCGGCTCTGATGGTATGTCGAAAATTTTGGTTTTGTACGGGCTTATGACCCCCCCTA